>CAHIKZ030001226.1:10000-12500 GCA_903632075.3 Acanthosepion pharaonis
TAGTAGCAAACGTTAGGGTTTCATCTATGGGCAAATAGAGGACCACCAAACAAAAACATTATCAAAGTATAAAAAGACATTTTCATAGTAAAAATACTAGCAATGCATTTTTATATATAAAAAAAATAACTGACCAACAATTTATTTTATCTGTAGTTGAAGGCATACCATTGCCTTCAAAATATACTTAGTGGAAGCCATAAAATTGTATTCAAAATATTTAGATTTCGGTATTAAATAACCCATAGGGGTGTTGATATGCCGCTAAACAAAATCAACCAACCGATGAACAAGACAAAGAGAAAAACTCATCGGAATAATTAATATAAAAATATTCAGAGAAAATGCGTTCTGAAGCTCTACTGCGGCAGTGAGTAAAAGACTGAAGTCAAGATTCTTGATTCTCTTTTGGATTTTGTCAAGAATCTTCAAGATCAGTAATTCTCAACTGCCATTCCGCGGCTCACTAGTGTGCCACGCGAGCCTCTTAAGTGTGCCGCAAAATATTGTCACGACATCCATATATATATGCGTGTGTGTTTAATGGTACAGCGTTAGTATTTGAATGGAGTCAGTCGACCCAGTACTTTCTGAGCGACTGTTCGGTTTAACTCTCTTCCTACGGGCGGGAGGAACCCGAAGGAGGCTACGCCGAAGGGCGGAGTCTCCTTCGGGGAGGTAAAACCGGCCCTGAACCCGTTTATACGGGTTCAAATGGGCTATTTTTTTTGGCTCGGAAATGCCCACGTTAAAAAGGCCTTGTGCCACATGACACCCTCGTGGGGGGGGGGGGTGACTGAATATTGTTAGTATTTGAATAACTGAATAAGTATTAAACATTTTATCGCACATTAGCTAAAAAGGCTTTATCAGTTTTATTGCAATTTTCTACTTCTAAAACGAGAGGAGAAATCTTGGTGGTTCTGGGGGCCAAATACTTCATCAAGTATTACATCTACTTGGTATCATTGGAATACTTTGCATTTCTGTATTTCATCTACTGTTCTGACCAGCATTTTTCCTGCATAGTTCGAAGAGCACTTTGACCTTCCGCTTTTGCAGCCTTAAACTCCTTGCACAGTTTACTGTGTTGTTCTTTGGACAGACCTTTTTGCAACATCGAACTTCGCATCTGATTCTTTCTTGCAATCATCCCCTTGATATCAGCATCATTTTCATCAAACTAGTCTCAATATAGGAATTAGGCTTTCTCAACCCTAAAATTTCTCGCCGGAGTCAAATCCTTCAAATCAACAAATCAACCATTCGCCCTTGCATGGAGTATTGCTGCCATATATGGTCTGGAGCCCCTTCTAATTGTCTCAAGGTCCTTGATAAAATCCAAAGACGGATATGCAATGTAATTGGCCCTGATCTGGCAACTCGTCTCCAGTCGCTCTCTCACAGACGTGCCGTCGCCTCTCTCTGTCTTTTTTACAAATACTTTCATAGTAACTACTCCGATGAGCTGCATTCGCTGGTTCCCAGACTTCGCGAATTCAAGCGTCCTACGAGGCTGGCATTCCGTTCTCACCCTTTCACTGTTGAAACTGTTAAATGTAGCCGTCTCTTCTACTCCAATAGATTCATACCTCGCACCTCTCGCCTGTGGAACTCCCTTCCCTATTCCAGTTTCCCTGAGAGCTATAATCTCCAACTATTCAAAAGTAATGTCAATCGACATCTCCAGTTGCCTTGATCTATCCTTTATCCTTCTCCTCATCCTTTCTTCTATCACTCCTATCTGCTCTCGCTCCAAATCTTCTGCAACCCCTTGCGTGTTAATAGCTTCCCGCCTTGCTCGGGGTGAAATACTTTAAAAAAAATCGTTATCTTCTGTCTTCTTAAATTCCTGTTCTTTTATTGTCCTCTCTCCTAAATATTAATATTTCTCTTTCTCTCATATACTCTGACACCCAGCAAGCTCCACCAGCGTCTTAGTGGCTTCATTGCCTTGCTTGGGGTGGAATGATTAAAAAAACAAAAAGCAATAAAGGAGAGAATGCTGTGGAGAACTAGGATCGCCCACGCCCTGAAAGGATACATCGCATATAAGAAGAAAAAAAAATGCAACATCGCATTCTAAGGATTATTTATCATTTGGGGGTTTTCTTTACGTGTTTTTAAAATTTCCACCCATAAAAATTTAAAAACGCTAAAAATTCGTATAGACAGCAGATATTCAATTTTAAAAGATTTCAATTTTTGCTTGCTTGTGAATAGCATATTTTAAACAACTTACGCCATTAAAAAAAAATTTCTACCGCCATGTTTCAGCATAATAATATGAAATTCTGCTTAGAAGACAAGAAAAAAAGAAACAAGTAAGTGTTGTGTGGATAGTCTAAATAAATGATCCGAGTTAGGGCTTCGGGGTCAGCCGAGCGCACTGGACTGCTAGATAAACTAGAATTATTTGAGGAACACGTTAGAATTATCCAGAACTTGTACTGACAGCAAACCTGCTCTATTCGGATTTTTTAAAAATTACCATGCTTAA
>CAHIKZ030001226.1:17500-25000 GCA_903632075.3 Acanthosepion pharaonis
TATATATATATATATATATATATATATATATATACTAATAATTTAAAAGAAATAATATATATTTAGATACCTTCAACTTGAAAAAAAGTTCAGCTCGATTAAAGGTAATTGTACGAAGCTTAACAACATTTTTTTCTGATTTTCAAAGGCAAACTAGCAGTTTTTAATTGTAGGAATACTCGATCGAAGTTAAGCTTACAAAACATCGAAAGAAATATCACAAATGTGGTAGTTAGACGAAGGCCGGTGTGAATCGGGGCATCTCTCACCCACCCCAACAAGAAAAAAAAAAGAAGAAAACGAAAGAGGAGACAGCGGATTTGGATTGAGATAAGTGTCAGGGTGAAGCAGCTTTTCCTCTCTCTCTTTTTTTTTTTTTCTCTTCTCTTTTAATGAGGTAATCCTGTAATCAGAAACAATCGTTAACTATTTCCGCAATTAAGATTGACGAAAATGTAACATGCCTGGGCTGACAAAACTAAAATCACTGAATATCCCCCACCCCGTTCAGGGTACTTTATTTTGTTGGTTTTGGTTTGTTTCACGGCATATCAACCCCAATGGGCTATTTCATGCCGATAATTTTCATTTCTAGTAATATTTTTTTTCAAAAATGTATTGCTGGTAATATTTTTTTCCTTCAAAAAATCTTTTTTTTGGTAATGTTTTTTTCAAAAAATCTATTTCTTTGCTTTTAATCTTCTTTTTTTTCCATTAAATCTATTTCTGGTAATATGTTTTTTCAAAAAATCTATTTCTTTTCTTCTTCTTTTTTTTTCAAAATCTATTTCTTCTTCTTCTTATTTTTTTTTTTCTTCTTCTATTTCGTTGGTAATATTTTTTTTCAAAAATCTATTTCTCTATATGTTTATCTTCTTTTTTTCTTTTCTTCTTATTTTCTTTCTTTTTCTTCTTCTTTTCTTCCTTCTCCTCCTTTGCTTTCTTCTTCTTCTTCTTCTTCTTCTTCTTCTTCTTCTTTCCATTATATTCCCTACTATTTCTTCACATTCTTCCTGTTATCGTTTTCATTTTTTCTTATGCCCATCTATAGTCACTGCCTTTTTCTTTTTTCTTCTTCTTCTTTTCTTTCTTCTTAGACTTGTTTGCCTCTTTGTTTTTCTTCTTCTTCTTTGTTTCCTTTGCTTTCTTCTTCTATTTCGTTGGCTCCTTTTTACTTTCTTACTTCTTCTTCTTCTCTACTCTCTTTTTCTTCTTTGTCTCATTTTCTTTCTTCTTCTTCTTCTTCTTCTTCTTCTTCTTTGTCCTCCTATGCTTCCTCCTCCTCCTCCTCCTCCTCCTTCTTCTTCTTCTTCTTCTTCTTCTTCTTCTTCTTCTATGCTTTCTTTTTCTTTGTCTCCTTTGCTTTCTTCTTCTTCTTCTTCTTCTTCTTCTCCTTTGCTTTCTTCTTTTTCTTCGTTTTCTTCTTCTTCTTCTTCTTCTCCTTTGCTTTCTTCTTCTTCTTCTTCTTCTTGTTCGCTTTCTTCTTCTTCTTCTTCTACGCTTACTTCTTCTTCTTTTTCGTTTTCTTCTTCGCTTTCTTCTTCTTCTTCGGTTTCTTCTTCTTCTTCTTCTTCTTTGCTTTCTTCTTCTTCTTCTTCGCTTTCTTTTTCTTCTTCTATGCTTTCTTTTTCTTTGTCTCCTTTGCTTTCTTCTTCTTCTTCTTCTTCTTCTCTTTTGCTTTCTTCTTCTTCTTCTTCTTTGCTTTCTTCTTCTTCTTCTTCGCTTTCTTCTTCTTCTTCTTCTTCTTCTTCTTTGCTTCCTTCTTTTTCTTTGTTCTCTTTTGCTTTCTTCATCTTCTTCTTTGCCTTTTATGCCGTCGTCTTCTTCAGGAAGAAGACAAGAAGAATAGGGAACTATAGAAGAAAAAGATAATGGTAAGAAAAAGATTCGACAGAATCAATCTTACACAATCGTAAGTCTGGGATTCGTCCTTGCTTTGAATATTGCTGCCACATCAGGTCTGGTGCTTCTGCTATGTATTTAGAGGTTCTTGAAAAAATCCAAAGAAGAATCTGCAATGTTATTGGCCCTGACCTGGCACCTTGGCTTCAGTCACTTTCCCACAGCTGTAAGGCAGGTTATTCAGCTAAAAAGAGAAAAGGTTAAAATCGTTTTGTGCCAGCCCCAATATGTCTTCCTAACTGAGCAATGGTCAGAGGATAAAGATCATTCAGTCCTTCAGTAATGGTACCAACATTCATACTCTGGCTTCCATCTTCAAAGTCCATTCAAGAACCATCAAAAGAACGGTGAATAAGTTTGAAAAAGACGGGACAGTAGAGAAGCAAACTGGATCAGGAGGTTACAACAGGAAGAGGGATAATCATTTCAACTTAGAGCTAAAGAGATCAATTGGAAAAGATCCAACTCAATTCATAAGACGTTTGGCACTTGAGATAGGAGTTTCAACTATGACAGTCCAAAGAGCAGTGAAAAAAGACTTGAAAATGAAATCATACGTGAAACGTGTGAGGCTCCTTTTTACTCCAAGACAGAAAGTTAGAAGTTTAGAGAGGGCGAAGATCATCTTGTATGAGTTGGAAAATTTTCCTGCGATAATAAATATAAATTTGAACTTTATTTCAATCTTTTATGAGCTTCTGACCCTTAGATATAATTAATTAATGATGAACATGTCAGTTTCGATCGATTTAAACACGATTCTTCTGCTAAGATTGGAGAGTAATTATACATTTTTATTGCTCGAAGTAGAGTCCAATAGTGTTATAAACACCTCGCAGAATTCCAGTAAGATATCTTTAATCATTTCTACGAGACAGTGGTTCAAATCTGAAGCTAACAAATGGACAATTTTGCTGTTACATGATTTGGAAAATTTTGTTGTTACACCTGGCTTTATATATATATATATATATATATATATATATATATATATATATATATATATATATATATATATATACTAGTAGTAGAGCCCGGCGTTGCCTGGGGATGTAACAGTAAGAGGTAGATCAAGTATCGACCATCATAACGCCTGAAAAATAAAATTGACAAAGATTATTGTTTAAGGTTGAAGGACACGCATGTCTTAATTAGTTGTTTTTTTGTTTGTTTTTGTACGAATTGGTCAAAACCAAACTGAAACAAAAACATTGTTTTCAATCGTTATGAGTCTATCGATTGAATAGAATTTTATTATGATCAATTGTCTTGTAAATGGAATTTTTAAAGCATTCTGAATGTAAAAATAAAGAAAAAAGTGTGCAAGACAATAAGAAACACTACCTGCCAAAAAAAGTGAAGTTTTGTTGAACTCGGTTGAAAAATGTAGGAAATCCGATCCCATATATAAACAAACACACACACACACACACACACACAATCTGGGTTTTATAAGTATAACTCGATATGAGTTGTCCCCCTTTCATTCTCGTGACAGCAATGCCTCTTAATCGTGTTTTCAAATTGATTCTGTGCAAAAAATAATTGTGTTTTTCCAATTTTTGGCGCTGTCAGAACCACCGCAAGGTAACTTTACGTAGTCCTGTGAAGTTTTGTTGAAATCGGTTGAAAAATGTAGGAAATCCGATCCAATATATAAACGAAACAGACACACACACACACACACACACACACACACACACACGCACGCACAACCTGGGTTTTATAATAAGTATGATTACTACCTTTTTATACACACAATATATATATATATATATATATATGGTGAGATAGAAAGATATATATATATAGAGAGAGTAATAAACAGAAAAAGGTTCAATCAAAGAGATCTTTAGAAAGTGGATTCTGATGCAATATGTCTCTGTCAGAATTCCTTCTGATTTGCTCATCAACATCAGAAAATGGCGACCATGGCCAATTGCCTACAGTCTTATCCACCAGCTGCATCTAGACAGATAGAAAGATAGGTACAATTTGAGATATATTGGCAGATTTGACTAAGCTGACACCCATCTCCACACACACATGCGGCCCGCGCGCTCGCACACACACACATAAAGATATATATATACTGATAAGGAGGGGAAGAGGGAATGCGAACAAAGCGCTTCCTATCCGCAGCGCCATCTGGTGATCATTCTTTCTACTTCCGCTCGTTTTTAGGGCCAGGGTAGAACCAAATCGACGGGCCTTCAGTACAACAAGCGTCATAAAAAACTGACACTTCCTTATTAACCACTTTTTACTTTAACCTGAATAGAACTTTCATCTCCGATTTCTTTCGCTTATAAACCTCAGACTGCTGCTATTGATAAAGCTGATGCTGATGATGATACTGCCACTATTACTACTATTACTGCTAATAATAATAATAATAATAATAATAATAATGATAACAATAATAGTAATAATATACAGAACAAAATAGAAGATTTTCTGGAATACTAATAATAATAATTCGACAGATAAGGCGGAAAATTATTGGTGATTAATAATAATAATAATAATAATAATAATAATAATAATAATAATTCAGCAGGTAAGGCGAAAATTTATTGGCGATTAATAATAACAATTCGACAGATAAGGCGGAACATTATTAATGATTAATAATAATCATAATAATAATAATCCGATAGAAAATGCCGAACATTATTGGTGATTAATAATAAAGTAATAATAATAATTCGACAGATAAGGCGAAACATTATTGGTGATTAATAATAATAATAATAATAATAATAATAATAATAATAATTCAACAGATAAGGCGAAAAATTATTGACGATTAATACTAATATTAATAATAATAATAATAATTTGGTAGATAAGGCGGAACATTATTGGTGATTGATAATAATAATAATAATAATAATAATAATAATAATAATAAAACAATCGAAGAGCTACAAATCAGAATAAAAAGAGAAAAATGTGGAAATTGAAAACAAGAATAGTACCAGTCGTAGTAGGTGCGCTTGGAATGATAAAAAAGGAACACAACAACACAGTGAAAAAAAATCCTGGAAATCCCAGCTTAACAGAAATACAAAAAATTGTTTTGATAAGTACAAGTCACACACTACGAAGAACTTTCTCTATGTAACAAAAGTGATGTTAGGAAAGTTAGAAAAAATCAATCATGAAATGTAGCCATAACAGCACACCACTACCTGCTTTAGGTCTTCCCACAGACTTGGTAGGCAGTGTGACCATAGCAGAAGTCAAAATATAATAATAATAATAATAATAATAATAATAATAATAATAATAATAAAGCCCTTCGATTGATTGGAAAAAAAACCTCGGACTGATTGGAAAAGTTTCCGATAGGCTCACTGAAGGTATTCCTGGTAGCCCATGCCTCAACGAAATACAAAAAGAATTTTACTCAAAAATAAACACATTACGAACGGTTTTATCTATGTTAAATATGTGTAACCTTACAAGTATAAAGATGTTAAAAAATACACGACTTTTGACAAAGTTGATTGTCTTGAGAAGTTTGTACTGGTAATCAAAATAATAATAATAATAATAATAATAATAAGATTTTGCATTTTTTTCAGACAAATATCAGCCCTAAACAAAAGGCGTAGAAAGAGCCCTTTTCCCCGTCTTCTCACGTGCTCACCTGTTTCAAATCTATTAAAACTTCATCTGAGAATATGATTTAGAATAATAAAAAAAATGGAATGTATTTAAATACAAAAAAACAATACTTACGGTTATTCAGGTAGGTTTAGAATATGTTAGTTTCCTGAAATTTCGGCTGGACGCATCGACTGGGAACGGCACACATTATACTAATGTTGCTATAAAAAGTCGAATGCGCATGAAACAAGTTTAACGAATGAAATCAAACAACACAAAAGTAAAAAAAATACCAGAATTTCTTTCTTGTTGTTCTCCATATCTCATTGTTCGTCCTGGGTAAAACGTTAAACTACATCCGCATCCTGGGTAAGACGTTAAACTACACGAGATCACGAGATTTTGAACAGAGCTTGAAACCACCTCTTAATTGCTGGTGTTCCAGGTCCACCCTTACCCGGGGTGGTACCACCTGTTAGGGTCCCAGCTATGGGCAAATAGTTAACTATTACCAGCAATACTTTTTTGAAAAAAAATTATTACCAGCAATAAAATTTTGAAGGAAATATATTACGACGAAACAAAATGTTACCAGCAATAAAAATTTATGTAGGCATTAAATAACCCATTGAGGTTGATATGCCGTAAAACAAAATAAACCAAAACAAAGCACATCTCATTGTCTGATGAAGCTTTAATAAAAGTGAAACATGTTAGATAGACAAACGCTTCCTATTTGTTCTTTATCTTATCATTCTGTCGGATTCCGATCCATATATGATCTCCATTTGATCCCAGCTCATCTTGTCTGAACATTGAAACTACTTCAAAAGGACAACAGCATTCTCCCCATATCTCATTCTCTGATGAAGCTTTAATAAAAGTGAAACATGTTAGATTGATAAACGTTTCCTATTTGTTCTTTATCTTATCATTCTGTCGGATTCAGATCCATATATGATCTCCATTTGATCCCAGCTCATCTTGTCTAAATATTGAAACTACTTCAAAAGGACAACAGCATTCTCTCTATATCTCATTCTCTGATGAAGCTTTAATAAAAGTGAAACATGTTAGATAGACAAACGCTTCCTATTTGTTCTTTATCTTATCATTCTGTCGGATTCTAATCCATATTTGATCTCCATTTGATCCCAGCTCATCTTGTCTGAACATTGAAACTACTTCAAAAGGACAACAGCATTGTCTCCATATCTCATTCTCTGATGAAGCTTTAATAAAAGTGAAACATGTTAGATTGATAAACGCTTCCTATTTGTTCTTTATCTTATCATTCTGTCGGATTCTAATCCATATTTGATCTCCATTTGATCCCAGCTCATCTTGTCTGAACATTGAAACTACTTCAAAAGGACAACAGCATTCTCTCCATATCTCATTCTCTGATGAAGCTTTAATAAAAGTGAAACATGTTAGATTGATAAACGTTTCCTATTTGTTCTTTATCTTATCATTCTGTCGGATTCTAATCCATATTTGATCTCCATTTGATCCCAGCTCATCTTGTCTAAATATTGAAACTACTTCAAAAGGACAACAGCATTCTCTCTATATCTCATTCTCTGATGAAGCTTTAATAAAAGTGAAACATGTTAGATAGACAAACGCTTCCTATTTGTTCTTTATCTTATCATTCTGTCGGATTCAGATCCATATATGATCTCCATTTGATCCCAGCTCATCTTGTCTAAATATTGAAACTACTTCAAAAGGACAACAGCATTCTCTCTATATCTCATTCTCTGATGAAGCTTTAATAAAAGTGAAACATGTTAGATTGATAAACGCTTCCTATTTGTTCTTTATCTTATCATTCTCTCGGATTCTAATCCATATTTGATCTCCATTTGATCCCAGCTCATCTTGTCTGAACATTGAAACTACTTCAAAAGGACAACAGCATTCTCTCCATATCTCATTCTCTGATGAAGCTTTAATAAAAGTGAAACATGTTAGATTGAT
>CAHIKZ030001226.1:35000-40000 GCA_903632075.3 Acanthosepion pharaonis
ACACGGGCCGACAACCAACTTTATGTAGTTAATTCGAGCAGAGACACAGATTTTGAGCTTCAGACATGAGATGAAAGCCAGACTCAATTTACACAGATTTTAAGCTTTAGACTTGACATATACCATAGGCTCAATTTACACAGATTTTGAGCTTCAGACATGCGATGAACCTCAGACTCAATTTACACAGATTTTGAGCTTCAGACTTGAGATGAAACTCAAACTCAATTTACACAGATTTTGGGCTTTAGACTTGACATATACCATAGGCTCAATTTACACAGATTTTGAGCTTCAGGCTTGCGATGAATCTCAGACGCAATTAACACAGATTTTGAGCTTCAGACTTGAGATGAACCTCAAACTCAATTTACACAGATTTGGGGCTTTAGACTTGACATATACCATAGGCTCAATTTACACAGATTTTGAGCTTCAGACATGCGATGAACCTCAGACTCAATTTACACAGATTTTGAGCTTCAGACTTGAGATGAAACTCAAACTCAATTTACACAGATTTTGGGCTTTAGACTTGACATATACCATAGGCTCAATTTACACAGATTTTGAGCTTCAGGCTTACGATGAATCTCAGACGCAACGATGAATCCTTTATTTAATTAACACAGATTTTGAGCTTCAGACTTGAGATGAACCTCAAACTCAATTTACACAGATTTTGGGTTTTTAGACTTGACATATACCATAGGCTCAATTTACACAGATTTTGAGCTTCAGGCTTGCGATGAATCTCAGACGCAATTAACACAGATTTTGAGCTTCAGACTTGAGATGAACCTCAAACTCAATTTACACAGATTTTGGGCTTTAGACTTGACATATACCATAGGCTCAATTTACACAGATTTTGAGCTTCAGGCTTGCAATGAATCTCAGACGCAATTAACACAGATTTTGAGCTTCAGACTTGAGATGAACCTCAGACTCAATTTACACAGATTTTGAGCTTTAGACTTGAGATGAACCTCAAACTCAATTTACACAGATTTTGAGCTTTAGACTTGACATATACCATAGGCACAATTTACACAGATTTTGAGCTTCAGACTTGAGATGAATCTCAGACTCAATTTACAGAGATTTGTGCTTGAGACTTGAGATAAATTACAGATATTATGTCTGCTAATTTTTAACAAAATCCGTTCATACTCACGAATAACTTTCCGTGTATTGATGCTAACGGAAGAGAGAAATGTGCTCTAGCTGTTTAAATTTCTTTTATTTTAATTCCCTAAGTACATTGTCAACCGTTTTGCATTTGAAAGCAGAATGAAAAAATTACGGTAATGGACAACAACGCACAACTTTGTATAAATACTTACATTAATGAACAATATGTAGTTTTGTATTACTTGCAACCCTGAAGATGATCTTGGAAAAAGATCGAAAGTACTTGGGAAATGAAAAGAAAAGAAATTTAAACATCTATAGCACATTTCTCTCACCGAGTACCAACAACTAAGACAAAATCTAAATATCTCCGTTTACACTCTACGTATCTTGATTATTTAAAGTTAAACTTGTCTACTTGTCCCTTATTACTAAGTTAGATCTTCATATTCGTGGCCTTGTACCAGAACTAAACTATACTTTTTGAATAGCAACACCGAATTTTCTGGAAACATTTTAATGCGTTGCAAGTATTACAAAGACCAGGAAAAAATATCCCTCGTTAGATAACCCGCCAGCCATTCCTGGAGCATTAGCACCATTTGCGGATTGTCTTGAATGATTATAGCTGACACTCAGGGGTCGAAATGCTAACGCTCTGTTCTGTGGCTCGTAATTCGACCACTATCGCCACCGTGAAATGTGCAGTTGTCTCAGCTCGGCAGGTAGCCCAGGGCGAATGCTATTCGAAAGGATTGTTCATCTGCCAGAGAGCAACGTGTCCTTTTTTGATTGGTCGATCATCCCCTGACGTCATGGCAATTTTGGCCTGCAAGCTTCTATTTCAAATCTCATTTTATTTTGCGCAGCTGATTCATTTTATGACTGGGACCTCACAAATAATGAAAATAGCTTCTTTTTTTTTCGAATTTATAGCCATATTTAAGGCTAATTTATATTAATCACAAGCTTGTCTTCAAAGCCGTCTATTTGGGATTATGTATCCAAGTAAAATACGCTTTAAGCAATTGATTTTCCGTTTGTTTTTTTTCTTCTTTATTTTTACTGGTGTAAAACAGATAAGCGTAAAGCGATTTCTATGCATATTATTTTTACTAAATTTCACCAAATCCTCTACTAGGAGGGTGGGCGGAATACGTCAAAGGTTGACTATGGGGGAGTAACGCTGTGAAATCTCGCATGCATGGATTCCAACTCTTCTTATTAGTAATTGCACTGTTTCTTTCCAGGTAAGAGGATGGGCTGAAAAGTTCATAGGCTAACTAGGAAGGAATGGTGCTAGAACTGTGAAATCTTGCATGCATTAATTTCAGCTCTTATTAATATCTGCAATTGTTTCTTTCCAGGTACGAGGGTGGGCTGAAAAGTTCATAGGCTAACTAGAAAGGAATGGAGCAAGAACTGTTAAATCTTGCATCACCTACATAGGCACCCACGAGTTTGCCTTACGCTTCGCAGCCATAATGAAGGGCAAAAAGTTCTCAAAAAAAAAAAAAAAAATAAAGAACACGAACGAGAGACAGTGAATGTAGTACAATCCAATATGGCGTCAGCCGGTGAAGAAACAACACCCTCTTCCTCATATAACGCCGCGTGCCGACGTATTATATTATGGGAGATGGCGCTGTAAGCACGAAACGCCGTACGTCGGATCCGACGTAACCAGAGGACCGCCTGTACTTTTCGTTTTTTCTCTTTTGCTTTATCGCTCTCTCTTTTTCTCTCACAAACTCTCTCTCTGTGTCACTGTCTATCTCTCTATGTCTTTCTCTCTGAAGAAATATATATATATATATATATATATATATATATATATATATATATATATTAAGCATTTCACTCCAAGCAAAGTAAAGGGGGAATTGAGGATAGGATAAAAAGAACGGAGATAGATTAAAAGAAGAACGGGGGATCAAGGCATCGGAAGATGTCGATTGACATTACATTTAAATTTTTGAAGATTATAGTTATCAGGGAAATAAGTAAGAGGAAGCGAGTTCCACAGTCGGGAAGAGCGAGAGAAAAAATGGTAAAGTAGAAGAAGCGGTTGCATTTAACTGTTTTGACAGTGGGACCGAGATGCCAACCTAGTAGCACGCTTAAATTCAAGCAGTCGGGGCACCAGTGAAAATAGCTCGACAGAACAGAATCGATGAAAATATTTATAGAAAAGAGAGAAGCCACATTACGTCCGTGGAAAGTGACTGGAGTCGAGACCACAAGTCAGGAGCGATTACATTGTATATCCGTCTTTGACGAGAACATCGAGATGAACAGCGGGGACACCAGACCATATATTGCAACAGTATTATATGCATGGACGAATTGCACGACACAGAGAACCGAATTTCCTAGCGGTAGATGCAGTTATTGATTCAATGTAGTTGTTCCACCTCATATATATATATATATATATAAATTTCTCAGAGTTAACCTGTAGAAAAGACAATATTTATAAATATAAATGACAATAGAAAAACTGTAATTATTGCTGACGCGTTTCGTCCAATGTGGACTTTCTCAAAGCAAAAAACGAAATGAATTTAAAAAGAAAGTAACTAATAATAAAAAAAACAAAAAAAAAACAAAAAAACAAAAAAAAAATAGAATGTTCTTAGCAACTGGAGGAATGCAGACAACGCTATTTTCATATCGTTAACTGAAAATAACGTCAGTTATTGTCACATGTGGAGAATATTGTCATTATAACTGTGTTGAAAGATTCAACCATTTTCTTTTGATTGTACGTTTGTTTGGGACAGCAGTAATTTTGTTAAGAAAAAAAAAAAGAAAGAAAATAACTCACTCAGAAGGAAAATTCTAGAGAGTGCCGCCATAGAATATTATCCAAATATTAATCTACGCCCAGGCTTTTTCACTATTTCACCTTTTCTTAAATAAATTTCAGAATTATACCTTTATTAATCTAGATTTAGTTCTGTTGAGCGAGGTTCGAACCGGTTAGCTTGCTAGGTTTTTATTTTTTTTCCTTTTAATTGTTATCAAAAATGGTAATAAATATTTTTTGTCGGTTTATGGCAGTCATTAAATTTTGTACCAATGAATCTCACTCTCTCTTTTATATATATATATATATATATATATATATATATATATATATAAACATAAATTTAATAAACATATACTTAATCTATTTATTGTTTACTTTATGCATTAATTTTCTTTTTGTAAGTCAATAAAAACTGCGTTTATTGTCATCTAAAGAATAAGTACATTTTGGGGACAAATATATATGATAATTGGACAATTTTTGGTGTTACACGATTTGGACAAATGATTTTACAGTGATTCTTACGACAAATGATGAAAATATCTTATCTGAAAATCTGGAAAAATAGATACTCATTTAGTTTAGTGTTTTTTTTTTTTAGATATTAAACATTTTGTGGGATGGGCAATTATGCTCTTACACGATTTTTACAATTTGTTGTTGTTACATATATATATATATATATATATATATATATATATATATATATATATATATATATATCATATTACTCTTCAAGTACGAATCGAGTTCTCGGGCCACTGGCGTATTTTGTATAGAAAAACGTAAAATTTCCTTCCTCTCTGCCGTGTGATGATAGCCGAGGGGTACAATCTCAGAATGATGTCGGGTTTCGATCCCGGTTTGAAGTAATCGGGCGTCTAGCCACACTGAAGAGCTGTGATACAGTGAAACAGTCTGTCTGTGGACGACAATATATACTTCCGGAAAATCCGGTTGAGTTCTCGAGAGAAAGTGTTTGATTTTTTTTTTAAACAGCGGCATTGAAGCAATCGGTCGTCTCGCCACACTGAAGTGCTGTGATACAGCGAAA
>CAHIKZ030001226.1:45000-50000 GCA_903632075.3 Acanthosepion pharaonis
ATATGGTCGACAGTTTCATCATTCCTTCAACAGATTCTGTATTTCCGGTTAGTTGCATCCTTGATTTATATGGCAGTGATAGGATCTGATTGCGAGGCTTTCGTCCTGACCTGCAATAATTAGGTTTTCTGTCTCAGATTATTATTATTGTTATTGTTGTTGAGGGGTTCTCCCCTTTTTACACAAATGGACTCACCCAGTATATACATCTACTACTGCTACGTGAAGACCAGAGAGAGCAAGACCGTCGAGTCTAGCTGCGTCGTGATACAGTCTTTGACTGTAAGCGACGTCTGTCGAACTCTCTGTGTTAGCAGAGAGGAACCCGGATGAAGCTTTGCCGAAGGGCAAGGTTTCGTCCGGTGAGGTAGACAGGGCCTGAACCCGTCTAGGCTGGTTCAAAGGCTATATTTTTGGCCGAGCCTACGGGCTCGGGGATACCCACATTAAACCGGCCTTGTCCCATATTCAATCCTCGTGGGTGGGTTGATAGATAGAGAGGGTAAGACCTCCGAGTCTAGCTGAGTCGTGATACAGTCTTTGACTGTAAGCGACGTCTGTCGAACTCTCTGCGTTAGCAGAGAGGAACCCAGACGAAGCCCTTGCCGAAGGGCAAGGTTTCGTCCGGGGAGGTAGACAGGGCCTGAACCCGTCTAGGCTGGTTCAAAGGCTATATTTTGGCCGAGCCTACGAGCTCGGGGGATACCCACATTAAACCGGCCTTGTCCCATATTCAATCCTCGTGGGTGGGTTGATAGATAGAGAGGGTAAGACCTCCGAGTCTAGCTGAGTCGTGACACAGTCTTTGACTGTAAGCGACGTTCGTCGAACTCTCTGTGTTAGCAGAGAGGAACCCGGATGAAGCTTTGCCGAAGGGCAAGGTTTCGTCCGGTGAGGTAGACAGGGCCTGAACCCGTCAGGCTGGTTCAAAGGCTATATTTTTGGCCGAGCCTACGGGCTCGGGGATTCCTGGAACATTAAACCGGCCTTGTCCCATATTCAATCCTCGTGGGTGGGTTGATAGATAGAGAGGTAAGACCTCCGAGTTAGTTGAGTCGTGATACAGTCTTTGACTGTAACGACGTTCGTCGAATTCTCTGTGTTAGCAGAGAGAAACCGGATGAAGCTATTTGCCGAAGGGCAAGGTTTCGTTCGGTAAATCAGACAGGGCCTGAACCCGTCTAACTGGTTCAAAGGCTAGATCTTTTGGCCGAGCCTACGGGCATCGGGGATACCCACATTAAACCGGCCTTGTCCCATATTCAATCCTCGTGGGTGGGTTGATAGATAGAGAGGGTAAGACCTCCGAGTCTAGTTGAGTCGTGATACAGTTTTTGACTGTAAGCGACGTTCGTCGAACTCTCTGCGTTCTAGAGAGGATCCCAGACGGAATTCCTTGCCGAAGGGCAAGGTTTCGTCCGGGGAGGTAGACAGGGCCTGAACCCGTCTAGGCTGGTTCAAAGGCTATATTTTTGGAGAGCCTACGGGCTCGGAGATCGTTTACATTAAACCGGCCTTGAGCCACATTCAATCCCTCGTGGGTGGATCGATAAATACCGAGCAAGACCGTCGAGTCGAGTCCTTAGTGACAGAGTAAAAAGGTTGTAGGTAACCGGAAGAGTGAGGGGTGAGGTAACAGCGTTGTAGGAGTCAACAGTGAGCGAGCACGTAGACTCAGTAAGAAGTCATACAGCGATACTTCAATACCAAAGTGAATAATATATATATATATATATATATATATATATATATATATATATATTTTCTTTTTAACCCGTATTCCTGGAACTACTAACCTGCTTTTACCAGTTTGTATTATTACGTCAATACATTATTTTCCTATATTCATTCCTGGAGTTTGTTATTTATTGGCACCGGATTTCAACCCGGAATTCACAACAATTATTATTATTATTATTATTATTATTATTGCGTGAAGTCAGTAATTTAAAAATCATCAAATTTTTCCCTGAAATTTTAATCAAAAAATGAAAATATTTCTACTTCCGGTCGACATTACGAAAAACAAAGAAATCAGAAAAAAAAAAAAAAGTATTTTCACGACTCGACCAAAAAAAAAAAAAAGAACAAACCCGTTCCTTTTTCACTTCCAGAAACCAAATACCAAATTTCTTTACTTAGATTTCCAGATGGAAACGGCGAATAAGTTTGCAGATATCTGTTGCGAATAAAGCTGAAGTGGGGTCTGCGTTTTGGCGAGATTTGATAACCGCATCATTACAAGAGGAATGATATTTCAGATCTGTAATTAGTAAGATTAAAAATAAAAAGATAAAAATTCTACCCACTGATTTTCAAAGAAATAAACATGTGATAGATATGACGCACATTCCAGAAGTTTTGAGACTTTTTTAGGAGAGGCAGTTATGACTCTCCTAGATTATGCCAATTTTAGCATACCATTTCTATGGACCGAGTGGTTAGTAGATAGATAAATAATGAAAAGATATATATATAATCATATATATATATATATATCCCATATAATATATATATATGATCATATATATATATGATATATATATATATGATATACATATATATATATGATACTAATATATAATATATATATATATATATATATATATATATATATATATATATATATATATCTGCCGTGCGCCAACGGCTTAGTGGTAGAATCACTTCAGTCGGGTTTCGATCCTAGCTGGAGGCAACATGGATGTCTAGTAATTTGATGTGGAGTGATACAGCGAAACAGTCTGTCTGTGGATGACTATATATATATATATATATATATATATATATATATATATATATATATATATAATCAAATCGATAAATACATGTAAATGCATGAAACAGCGAGTTGTGCAACCAACGTACGGTGTTATATATATATATATATATATATATATATATATATATAGAAAGAGAGAAGAGAGAAATGAAAAAAAACTGTTATAGATAGATAATGAAAAGGCCGTTAGATAGATAGATAGATATTAAATAATATATATATATATATATATATATATATATATATATATATATATATATATATATATAATCAAATGGATAAATATAGATAAATGTATGAAACTGCGAGTTGTGCAACCAACGTATGTTATTATATATATATATATATATAGAGAGAGAGAGAGATAATGAAAAGCCGTGGTAGATAGATAGATAGATAGATAGATAGATAGATAGATAGATAAGATGCACATTCCAGAAGATATGAGACATTTTTTAGGATTTTTCTCTTAGATTATTGCAATTTTATTATATCATCTCTATAGTCACGTGGCCTAGTGCTTCGTACGTTCGCATTCCAATCATGGGTCCCGGGTTGGAAAACTCACCATGGTCAATTTGCCAAATGATATCGGCCTGTAGAGGAGATTCCAGCATGGAAAATACCCGAAAACCACCCCACGGCCTTGTGAATGAAACTGAGTAGACGCAATTACTTGAGAGCTATCAATGTTTGTCTTGGCACCAACTTGCATGTTTTCTTCGGCAAAGGTTTTCCTTCGCCCCGACACTTAATTTGTTCTAACTGAGGTATAACGCCAAGGTACCTGAAGTGTTTAGTATTTACGAATTCCACATCATTAACTATCTATGATGGATTCAGTGTAGGTCCCATATTCCAGATCATAGTTTCTGCTTTGGAAAAGGTTTATCTTCAGTCCCACATCTTGATAGAGGTGCACTTGATAGAGGATGTTGATTTTCTGTTCAAGGGCGTTTTTATTCCAACGATGAATACCTATGTCACCGGCATAGCCCCTTTCATCGTCAGTACATTGGCCTCGGGAGGGTAAGCAGGGTCGTTCTCTTCCATTGGAAGACTCGTTTGGGATGTGATAGGGTATGCTTAGATGGCCAGTGCCCGTCCGATGGGGAGTTCATGGAGACTGGAGCATTGTACTTCTTTGGAATTAATAACTGTCTCTCCTGAAAAGGATTCAGAAATCCTGGAATGTACCACGTAAGTAGATAGAAAGGGAGATAATGAAAAGACTGCGATAGATAGATAGATAGATAGATAGATAGATAGATAGATAGATAGATAGATAATGAAAACATTGCGATTGATATATAGATAGATAGATAAGGAAAAGACTGCAATAGATAGATAGATAATGAAAATACTGCGATAGATAGATAATGAAAAGACTGATATATATATATATATATATATATATATATATATATATATATATATATATATCATCAAATGGATAAATATAGGTAAATGAATGAAAAAAAAACAGACATAAGTTATATAGATAATAAACCAGATGATAGATGATATAGAAAACAGGATATATATATATATATATATATATAGATATATATATATATATAGATAGAGAGAGAGAGAGAGAGATAGATAGATAATGAATATGAAAAACTGCTATAGATAGATAGATAATGGTATTTATCAATTCACCCACAGGAATTGAATGTGGCAAAAGGCCTTTTAATGTGGGTATGTCTGAGCCCGTAGGCCCAGCAAAAAAATAAAACCCATCTAAACCCGTCCGGCGGGAAAAATTTCGTCAACCTCCCGAACGAAACCCCACCCTTCGGCGGAGCTGGTCGGGTTCCTCTCTGCAAGCAGAGTTCGACGAACCGCCGACCCGGCAGCTCACAAAGCACAGATACTACACTTTGATCCTAGCCACCG
The DNA here is from genome assembly GCA_903632075.3 of Acanthosepion pharaonis. Taxonomy (NCBI): domain Eukaryota; kingdom Metazoa; phylum Mollusca; class Cephalopoda; order Sepiida; family Sepiidae; genus Acanthosepion; species Acanthosepion pharaonis. Next base: position 49,685 of record CAHIKZ030001226.1, read on the forward strand.
GGCCGAGCGAATGAAAACAATGTGATTGATATATAGATAGATACATAGAAAATAAAGACTGCGATAGATAGATAGATAGATAGATAGATAGATAGATAGATAGATAGATAGATAGATAATGAAAAAACTGCCATAGACAGACAAATATTGAAAAGAATGCGATAGATAGAGAGAGAAAGGGGGGAGGGAGATAGAGAGAGAGATAATGAAAACTTTGCGATTGATATATAGATACATAGATAATGAAAAAACTGCGATAGATAGATAGATAGATAGATAGATAGATAGATAGATAGATAGATAGATAATATATGTA
>CAHIKZ030001226.1:55000-87500 GCA_903632075.3 Acanthosepion pharaonis
TAAAAACTGAGAAAAACTAACGACATCTTGGGGTTTTTTTTTTTAGAAATACTTCTTGAAAAATGAAATCTTTGCATTTGTTTTTATATGTCACTCAGAGGACGAAAAGCATCGGCTAAGTTTTCCTTTTGTTATTATTCATGGCGTTCTTTTACAGATGTATATTTTAGTTCGATCTGAAATTTCACACGCACGCGCATGCGCATGCGCATACACACGTCTACTGCAAAAGGGAGATATAGGTTCGAATCCTGCCGGAGGGTTCATTTTTTTTTTTTTTTTTTTTTTTTTTATAAATAAGTTTTCTCGAATGTTTAAGGTCGGCAGACAGTGGGATGGCCAAGGACGCATTCCAAAAGCTGAGCAGAGACGGGGTGGGGGAGGGATTACTTTGGTGACAAAGAAAAGAATTACTGAGCTGCTACGTGACATCTGTCCTCATTTACAGCAGCGAATGTTGGGCGGTCTCCAAAAAGATGAAGAAGAGACTCTAGGCAATAGTTCTACAGAGGAATGCTAAAGACATGATGGACCAAGCGTGTGAGCAACGATGGGGTTTTGGAGAGGATGCAAACAAGGAGGAAGCTTACACTTAACACCAGGAAGAGGCAGATGAAATTGCTGTGACACGTACTGAGAAAGGAAGGCCTGGGGAATCTGATACTCACAGGGCGAATAGAGGGGAAAGAGAGACAAGGGAAAGCAACGCATGACATCCCTGGCCGGCTTAAGCAAGTGGATGACAGAACGTGGTCTGGGGGAGGTGGCAGAGGGACGAAACTTATTGAGAGCTACAAGGGATAGGAGGATGTGGAGTGCCATGACCGCCTACGTCCTGAAAGGACACGGCACATAAAGAAGACGAAAAGAAAATACTGTTTATATAATAGAAATATATCGGATTAATAAATAAAACTCCATGAATTCTTTAGAAATAGCTTTGTTTACTTACATTCTGTCAACATTTCTAAGTATTTACATTATTCTTTATTGTCATATTCGCGACGTTTCGGCCGTTGTACGCTCCGGCCTTCATCGGGATCTGTCTATATTTCTAGCATGAGGTATTGTAACTATTTACACTAATCGGACATTCATCCTTCATCGTTATTGTCATATTCACGACGTTTAGACCGTTGTACACCCAGGCCTTCTTCAGGTGATTGGAATTTTGAACTGAAGTCTTTATTTCGTTCACCGGGGTAGATTGTTTCAGTTCCACGTGCCATGCCTCTTCCGGGTGTTTCAGTTATCTTCCTTTAAACTCCAAGTTTTTGTACACCACTGCAGTAGCCAGGTATTGAACTCACAACTGTTTGGGTCAAGTCACTGGATCCACCCAACACTTTTATCCACTGGGCCATGTGTCCTTAAGGATGTCAGTCACCTGAAGAAGGCCGGAGCGTACTACGACCGAAACGTCGGGATTATGAGAATGAAGATAAAGACAACAGTCCGGGCAATGTAAATAATTACAATACCTCATCTTAGAAATAAAGACAGTTATTGCTTTGTTTACGTTCAAGATACGGAACAGAGTAGTTATGGCTCACGAGCAAATCTTAACAAGTAAAGTGGGCTTTAAAGCTGAAATGGAACCTTCCTTGATTGCCAGGCACTTCGTGGCCGAGGGATCAAAGTCACGTCGGAACTAGTAACGCTTTATCCCGCAAGGAGGTAAACAGGGTCGAATACTGACAAAGTAAATATTTTTCTTTAATAGAATTTCTCGAATGTTCAGGTCCTTTTTAACGATCTAAGATAATGTTTAAAATAAACGGAACGTCTTCTCAAATATGAGTATCCACTAAAAATAACATTTAAGTATTATATACATATATATATATATATATATATATATATATATATATATATATATATATATATATAGTTAAACCTAGAGAGCCAGACATTCCCTGACGATCCGCTTAGAGGAAACCTTGGTACGTTTGTCTGGCTCTCTAGGTTTAACTAGGTCTCTCTACTCATTGTATTGAGCACTTTATTTACTTGTTTTGGGTACTCGCATCGGTTTTTTTTTTTTTCTTTTGGCTTTGAACTCGCAAGCTGGACGATTATTTTCGGCTAACGTACGTGTTCTTGGTTCTTTCTTTTTATATACCTTTTGTTTCCCCTTTTGTATTGGTTTGATTATTTGCTAATCAAGACACTGAAGATTTACCGAACGAGTGTAGTTTCTTATACCAATACCAATACCAATAACAATATATATATATATATATATATATATATATATATATATATATATGTGTGTGTGTGTGTGTGTGTGTGTGTGTGTGTGTGTGTGTGTGTGTGTGTGTGAAAAATATATAGAAAATAGGAAAGAACTCGTTAGGTAAATAATCCAAAGTTCTTTAGTATTTTTGTTATTATTTTTAAAAATAGTGCTCGATACAAAAGTAGAGCCTAAATATAATTATTTATTTAAAAAATATGATTCAACACGCTACATAAGAGTTCTCATGTTTCAAAACAAAAGCCGAAACCTTCAATATAATTATTTGAATTAAATTGAATTAAAGTACCAAGCTCTGTTCCATCTTCAAGCGAAATTTTTTTTGGAAATAACGTATTTCTGAAATTTACGCGTTTTGTAAGTATATTCATTATTGAAATCAAAATTTCTATGGTAACGGCTAGAGAGATTGTTTAAAGAAAAGGGTGTTAATAATTTGTATCAATATCTCAGTTACATTCACAGATGTCAAGTCAGGGTAAGGTTGGGGTGTCTAAATTTAAAGCGGAAGATGACAGCGTCCAATCTGGTTAAGTGTCTATATATATATATATATATATATATATATATATATATATACACACACACAGAGTAGAACCATGGTTCACGAATTTAAGTCGTTCCGGAAGTCCGTTCGTAACCCGAAATGTTCGTAAACCGAAACTATTTTTCCAATAGGAATCAATGAGGAAAAAGATCACAGTATAATAAAATCAGTAAAGAAAAGCACGCCACAGCACACGAATGTATACAACATGGCGGTCGACTCAGAAATGATTCCGTTCGGGTTCACTCTGTTCGGCAATGTTCGAGAACCGAAATTTTGTTCGATAACCGAGGCATTTTCATCTAGAATTTTCCGTTCGAAAACCAATTTCTTTAACATGCTGGAGGCGTGTTCCTCACAACAACACAAGAACAAAAGTCCATGTCCGCAAATCTTTCGGTTTTGAGCTATTAAGTTTAAAGAAAGTTTACGGTAGACGGCGATGTGTTGACATGAAGACTGGGTTACATTTGTCACTCGTGTACATTCATTTGTGGCTAATCTGTCTTCCCCTTTTAACTTGTAGAACACTTTGGATCTACGCACACAAGACATCCTTTATAAACAGTAAACCCTTTATAAACAGCACAATTCGTTCTAAACATATCTGGGAAATTAAAAGCAAAAATATGGGAAATATCGAAAACCTTTTTTTTTTCTAGTTCCACGTGCCATGTCTGATGGATGTCAGTTATCTGAAAGTTCTCCACTGCCTTAACCGATTAGACATGGCACGTGGAACTAGAACAGTCTACCCCAGTGAGCAAAATAAAGGGTTCAGTTCGACATTCCAACCACCTGAAGAAGGATGGGGCGTAAAACGGCCGAAACGTTGTGATAAATATGGTGACAAAGATGAGGACAATAGTCCGAATAATGTAAATAATGTACATAATACCTCACCTCAGAAATATAGATAGACTCTGAAGGTGTATTACGACTATCAGCCTGTGTGTTCGAGATCTTAGTAAAGAAAATGTGTTTTCCGGAAAGGATCGAACCTGCGTCCCCATTTTAGTAAAAACCATCTTTTGATGGTATTTATCAATTCACCCACAGGAATTGAATGTAGCACAAGGCCTTTTTAATGTGGGTATATCTGAGCCCGTAGGCCCAGCCAAAAATAAAACCCATCTAAACCCGTCCAAGCGGGCTATTTCCGTCAACCTCCCCGAACGAAACCCCACCCTTCGGCGGAGCCTCGTCCGGGTTCCTCTCTGCAAGCAGAGAGTTCGACAGACACCCGACCCGGCAGCTCACAAAGCGCAGATACTACACTTTGATCCTAGCCTAGCAAAACCATCTTTTGATACGGCGTGCTTAACCGCTCGGCCTCGAAGAACAGTAAACAAAACACATCATCTTCATCCAGGATAAGTTTTTGAAGTAAAGAAAAGGGCGGATTAAAAATAAATCCATTAAGTTTTTAGATTCTCATTTAATCATTTCACCCCATGCAAGGCAGTAAAGTCACTAAGACACTAGGGGTTACTGAGTGTTAAAGAATAAGAAAAAGAAAAAAAAAGAGAAACATTTTTAAGGAGTGAGAACAAAAGAAGAGTAACCTCGAGGACAATAGATAACGAAAGACAGAGAATAAAAGAACTCGCACTTTCCCCCCATGTGTGAAATCGAACGCAACAGACTAGGCCGGAATTTGAACTCAGTCCGCCGGCTCCACTTCCTGCGCCGATAGCCGTTGCACTAACCCACACATCCCGAGTTTGTGTTTACAGACTTTGAATTTTAAATAGGCTTGCCAGACAGATTAACTTTTACGTGTATTTCCCTAAACAAATTATTTCAGGGCGTGTCTTTACGACACTGTCTGCTTAGTGTGAGTTTTTTCTTTTGCTCAAACTGAAGCTGCCAATCTCCTTTGGGGAGCATCAGAGCGTCGGTCACAGAACTCTCACGGCAGACCCAGCCGAAAGAAAGAAGTAACGCAAACGAATATTAGAAATTTGAAACGGCTTAAAGACAATTCAGTATGGATTCTTGGATTAAACACGTCATGAAAACGACTGTCATTGCATAAGAAAGAAACGCTATTTGCAACACAATTGCATACCCCCATACATGCCATATTAAAACACGCCCAAACTTTATTTTCTACCCAATAACAGACAATATCTACAAACATGCCAAAAAGATTCCACAACAGAATACGTAGCGTTTTAAATCAGGGTGTCTTTTGGTGTCTTTTGTCCGGAACTGCGTTCGTTGGAGAGGTGTTGTTGCGGCCCCATATCCCCCAAGAAATCAAGAGGTTTAAAAAAAAATGTGATATATTTGACCAATCAGAGAAAACTAAAACACTATTTTTTTTTTAAGCAAAGGAATAGACAATAGGAAAATGTTGCGTGTTACAAAACAATGTGCATGAAAGAAGAAAACATTTAAACTAGTGAAGCGTTTGATTGAAAATGATTTTACTAAAGTAATTCATTGCTAATGATCATATGCGAAAGCGTTGGAAATGATTTCATTAGCGCAATACATTGTAAATTATTTTATTATTAAGAATGCATTCCAAATGTATTTACTATAGAAATGCATTGGCAATGATTTTACTAATAGGAATCGATTGAAAATGATTTTAATATTAGTAATTCATTGGAAATAATTTTATTATTAGGAATGCATTGGAAACAGTTTTATATTAGGGATACATTGGAAGGATTTTACTATTAGGAATGCATAGAAAATGATTTTACTATTAGGAATGAATTGTAAAAGATTTTACTATTAGGAATGCATAGAAAATGATTTTACTATTAGGAATGCATTAAAAATGATTTTACTATTAGGAATGAATTGTAAAAGATTTTACTATTAGGAATGCATAGAAAATGATTTTACTATTAGGAATGCATTAAAAATGATTTTACTATTAGGAATGAATTGTAAAAGATTTTACTATTAGGAATGCATAGAAAATGATTTTACTATTAGGAATGAATTGTAAAAGATTTTACTATTAGGAATGCATAGAAAATGATTTTACTATTAGGAATGCATTAAAAATGATTTTACTATTAGGAATGAATTGTAAAAGATTTTACTATTAGGAATAAAAGATTTTACTAATATAGAAAATGAAAATTTTACTATTAGGAATGAATTGTAAAAGATTTTACTATTAGGAATGCATAGAAAATGATTTTACTATTAGGAATGCATTAAAAATGATTTTACTATTAGGAATGAATTGTAAAAGATTTTACTATTAGGAATGCATAGAAAATGATTTTACTATTAGGAATGGAATGCATTAAAATGATTTTACTATTAGGAATGAATTGTAAAAGATTTTACTATTTAGGAATGCATAGAAAATGATTTTTTACATTAAAAATGATTTTATTAGGAATGAATTGTAAAAGATTTTACTATTATGGAAAATGCATAGAAAATGATTTTACTATTAGGAATGCATTTAAAAATGATTTTACTATTAGGAATGAATTGTAAAAGATTTTACTATTAGGAATGCATAAAAGATTTTACTATTAGGAAAATGATTTTACTATTAGGAATGCATTAAAATGATTTTACTATTAGGAATGAATTGTAAAAGATTTTACTATTAGGAATGCATAGAAAATGATTTTTTACTATTAGGAATGAATTGTAAAAAAGATTTTACTATTAGGAATGCATAGAAAATGATTTTATTTTATTAGGAATGCAGAAAATGATTTTACTATTAGGAATGCATTAAAATGATTTTACTATTAGGAATGAATTGTAAAAGATTTTACTAATGAAAATGATTTTACTATTAGGAATATTATTAGGAAATGAAAATTTTAAAAGATTTAAACTATTTTACTATTAGGAATGCATAGAAAATGATTTTACTATTAGAATGCATTAAAATGAATTGAATTAAAAAGATTTTACTATTAGGAATGCATAGAAAATGATTTTACTATTAGGAATGCATTAAAAATGATTTTACTATTAGGAATAAAAGATTTTTACTATTAGGAATGCATAGAAAATGATTTTACTATTAGGAATGAATTGTAAATGATTTTTATTAGGAATGCATAACTATTTTTAGGAATGCATAGAAAATGATTTTACTAAAATGATTTTACTATTAGGAATGCATAGAAAATGATTTTACTATTAGGAATGCATAGAAAATGATTTTACTATTAGGAATGAATTGTAAAAGATTTTACTATTAGGAATGCATAGAAAATGATTTTACTATTAGGAATGCATTAAAAATGATTTTACTATTAGGAATGAATTGTAAAAGATTTTACTATTAGGAATGCATAGAAAATGATTTTACTTTAGGAATGAACTATTTTTATTAGAATGCATAGGAATGAATTGTAAAAGATTTTACTATTAGGAATGCATAGAAAATGATTTTACTAGGAATGCATTAGGAATGCATTAGGAATAAAAATGATTTTACTATTAGGAATGAATTGAAAAAGATTTTACTATTAGGAATGCATAGAAAATGATTTTACTATTAGGAATGAATTAAAATGATTTTACTATTAGGAATGAATAGAAAATGATTTTACTATTAGGAATGCATTAAAAATGATTTTACTATTAGGAAAATAAAAGATTTTACTATTAGGAATGCATTAGAAAAAAAATTTTACTATTAGGAATGAATTGTAAAAGATTTTACTATTGGAATGCATAGAAAATGATTTTACTATTAGGAATGCATTAAAATGATTTTACTATTAGGAATGAATTGTAAAAGATTTTACTATTAGGAATGCATAGAAAATGATTTTACTATTAGGAATGAATTAAAAATGATTTTACTATTAGGAAATGAAAAATTTTACTATTAGGAATGCATTAAAAGATTTTACTATTAGGAATGAATTAAAAGAAAATGCATATTAGGAATGCATTAAAATGATTTTAAAATGATTTTACTATTAGGAATGCATTAAAATGATTTTACTATTAGGAATGCATTAAAAAATGATTTTACTATTGGAATGCATTAAAAAATGATTTTAATAGGAATGAATTGTAAAAAGATTTTACTATTAGGAATGCATAGAAAATGATTTTACTATTAGGAATGCATTAAAAATGATTTTACTATTAGGAATGCATTAAAAATGATTTGTAGGAAAAGATGCATTAAAATTTTACTATAGAATGAATTGTAAAAGATTTTACTATTAGGAATGCATAGAAAATGATTTTACTATTAGGAATGCATTAAAATGATTTTACTATTAGGAATGAATTGTAAATGATTTTAATTAGGAATGCATTAAAAATGATTTTACTATTAGGAATGAATTATTTTAAAAGATTTTACTATTAGGAATGCATAGAAAAATGATTTTACTATTAGGAATGCATTAAAATGATTTTACTATTAGGAATGAATGTAAAATTTTACTATTAGGAATGCAAAATGATTTTACTATTAGGAATGCATTAAAATGATTTTACTATTAGAATGAATTAAAAAAGATTTTACTATTAGGAATGCATAGAAAATGATTTTACTATAGGAATGCATTAAAAATGATTTTACTATTAGGAATGAATTGTAAAAAGATTTTACTATTAGGAATGCATGAGAAAATGCATAGAAAATTTTACTATTAGGAATGCATTAAAATGATTTTACTATTAGGAATGAATTGTAAAAGATTTTACTATTAGGAATGCATAGAAAATGATTTTACTATTAGGAATGCATTAAAAATGATTTTACTATTAGGAATGAATTGTAAAAAGATTTTACTATTAGGAATGCATAGAAAATGATTTTACTATTAGGAATGAATGATTTTACTAATTAGGGAAAAGAAAATGATTTTACTATTAGGAATGCATTAAAATGATTTTACTATTAGGAATGAAAAAAGATTTTACTATTAGGAATGCATAGAAAATGATTTTACTATTAGGAATGCATTAAAAATGATTTTACTATTAGGAATGAATTGTAAAAGAAAATTTTACTATTAGGAATGCATAGAAAATGATTTTACTATTAGAATGCATTAAAATGATTTTACTATTAGGAATGAATTGTAAAAGATTTTACTATTAGGAATGCATAGAAAATGATTTTACTATTAGGAATGCATTAAAAAAATGATGAATTTTTACTATTAGGAATGCATTAAAAATGATTTTACTATTTGAAAATGATTTTACTATTAGGAATGCATAGAAAATGATTTTACTATTAGGAATGAATAAAAGATTTTACTATGGAAAAGAAAATTTTACTATTAGGAATGCATTAAAATGATTTTACTAAAATGATTTTTACTATTAGGAATGGAAAATGATTTTACTATTAGGAATTAAAAAATGATTTTACTATTAGGAATGAATTGTAAAAGATTTTTTATTAGGAATGCATAGAAAAATGATTTTACTATTAGGAATGCATTAAAATGATTTTACTATTAGGAATGAATTGAAAATGATTTTACTATTAGGAATGCATAAAAATGATTTTACTATTAGGAATGAATTAAAAATGATTTTTTATGCATATTAAAAGATTTTAATGCATAGAAAATGATTTTACTATTAGGAATGCATTAAAAATGATTTTACTATTAGGAATGAATTGTAAAAGATTTTACTATTAGGAATGCATAGAAAATGATTTTACTATTGTAAAATGATTTTACTATTAGGAATGAATTGTAAAAGATTTTACTATTAGGAATGCATAGAAAATGATTTTACTATTAGGAATGCATTAAAAATGATTTTACTATTAGGAATGAATTGTAAAAGATTTTACTATTAGGAATGCATAGAAAATGATTTTACTATTAGGAATGCATTAAAAATGATTTTACTATTAGGAATGAATTGTAAAAGATTTTACTATTAGGAATGCATAGAAAATGATTTTACTATTAGGAATGCATTAAAATGATTTTACTATTAGGAATGAATTAAAATGATTTTACTATTAGGAATGCATAGAAAATGATTTTACTATTAGGAATAGGAATGCATTAAAAATGATTTTACTATTAGGAATGAATTGTAAAAAGATTTTACTATTAGGAATGCATAGAAAATGATTTTACTATTAGGAATGCATTAAAATGATTTTACTATTAGGAATGAATACAAAAGATTTTACTAAGGGAATGCATAAAAATGATTTTACTATTAGGAATGCATAGAAAATGATTTTACTATTAGGCATTAAAATGAATTGAATGAAAAAGATTTTACTATTAGGAATGCATAAAATGCATAATGCATTAAAATGATTTTACTATTAGGAATGAATTAAAAAGATTTTACTATTAGGAATGCATAGAAAATGATTTTACTATTAGGAATGCATTAAAAAATTTTACTAGGAATGAATTGTAAAAAGATTTTACTATTAGGAATGCATAAAAATGATTTTACTATTAGGAATGCATTAAAATGATTTTACTATTAGGAATGAATTGATTTTACTATTAAAAAAATGATTTTACTATTAGGAATGCATAGAAAATGATTTTACTATTAGGAATGATTTTATTAGGAATGCATTAAAATGATTTTACTATTAGGAATGAATTGTAAAATGCATTAGAATGCATAGAAAATGATTTTACTATTAGGAATGCATTAAAATGATTTTACTATAGGAATGAAATGAATGCATAGAAAATGATTTTACTATTAGGAATGCATTAAAAATGATTTTACTATTAGGATGAATTGTAAAAGATTTTACTATTAGGAATGCATAGAAAATGATTTTACTATGAATGCATTAAAATGATTTTACTATTAGGAATGAATTGTAAAGATTTTACTATTAGGAATGCATAGAAAATGCATGCATTAAAAATGATTTTAAAATGATTTTACTAGGAATGCATAGAAAATGATTTTACTATTAGGAATGCATTAAAAATGATTTTACTATTAGGAATGAATTGAAAAAGATTTTACTATTAGGAATGCATAGAAAATGATTTTACTATTAGGAATGCATTAAAATGATTTTACTATTAGGAATGAATTGTAAAAGATTTTACTATTAGGAATGCATAGAAAATGATTTTACTATTAGGACATAGAAAATGATTTTACTATAGGAATGCATAAAATGATTTTACTATGCATAGAAATGATTTTACTATTAGGAATGAATTGTAAAAGATTTAAAATTTTACTATTAGGAATGCATAGAAAATGATTTTACTATAGGAATGAAGGAATGCATAGAAAATGATTTTACTATTAGGAATGCATTAAAATGATTTTTAGGAATGAATTGTAAAAGATTTTACTATTAGGAATGCATAGAAAATGATTTTACTATTAGGAATGCATTAAAAATGATTTTACTATTAGGAATGAATTGTAAAAGATTTTACTATGGGAAACATAGGATTTTATAGGAATGCATAGAAAATGATTTTACTATTAGGAATGCATTAGGAATGCATAAAAATGATTTTACTAAAATGATTTTTAGGAATGAATTGTAAAGCATAGAAAATTTTACTATTAGGAATGCATAGAAAATGATTTTACTATTAGGAATGTAAAAGGAATGAATGCAAAAATGATTTTACTAGGAATATTAAAAATGATTTTACTATTAAAGATTTTTACTATTAGGAATGCATAGAAAATGATTTTACTATTAGGAATGCATTAAAATGATTTTTACTATTAGGAATGAATTGTAAAAGATTTTACTATTAGGAATGCATAGAAAATGATTTTACTATGGAATGCATTAAAATGATTTTTACTATTAGAAATGAATTGTAAAAGATTTTACTATTAGGAATGCATAGAAAATGATTTTACTATTAGGAATGCATTAAAATGATTTTACTATTAGGAATGCATGTAAAATGATTTTTACTATTAGGAATGCATAGAAAAATGATTTTACTATTAGGAATGCATTTTACTAAAAATTAAAAATGATTTTACTATTAGGAATGAATTGAATGCATAGAAAATGATTTTACTATTAATGCATTAAAAATAGAAAATGATTTTTTTAGGAATGAATTGTAAAAAGATTTTACTATTAGGAATAGAAAATGATTTTACTATTAGGAATGCATTAAAAATGATTTTACTATTAGGAATGAATTGTAAAAGATTTTACTATTAGGAATGCATAGAAAATGATTTTACTATTAGGAATGCATTAAAAATGATTTTACTATTAGGAATGAATTGTAAAAGATTTTACTATTATGCATTAAAATGCATAGAAAATAAAATTTTACTATTAGGAATGCATAAAAAAAAATGATTTTACTATTAGAATGCATTAAAATGAACTATTAGGAATGAAAAAGATTTTACTATTAGAATGCATAGAAAATGATTTTACTATTAGGAATGCATTAAAATGATTTTACTATTAGGAATGAATTGTAAAAGATTTTACTATTAGGAATGCATAGAAAATGATTTTACTATTAGAATGCATTAAAATGATTTTACTATTAGGAATGAATTGTAAAAAGATTTTACTATTAGGAATGCATAGAAAATGATTTTACTATTAGGAATGCATTAAAATGATTTTACTATTAGGAATATTAAAAGAATGAAATGAATAAAAGATTTTACTATTAGGAATGCATAAAATGATTTTTTTAGGAATGCATTAAAAATGGGAAAAAAAATGATTTTACTATTAGGAATGCATTAAAAATTTTATTTTTAAAATATTTTACTATTAGGAATGAATTGTAAAAGATTTTACTAAAAGAAAATTTTTTACTATTAGGGAATGCATAGAAAATGATTTTACTATTAGGAATGCATTAAAAATATTATTAAAATGATTTTACTATAGGAATGGATTTTACTATTGAATGCATGAAAATGATTTTACTATTAGGAATGCATAGAAAATGATTTTACTATTAGGAATTGCATTTTAAAATGAAAATTTTACTATTAGGAATGAATGAATTTTACTATTAGGAAAGATTTTACTATTAAGAATGCATAGAAAATGATTTTACTATTAGGAATGCATTAAAAATGATTTTACTATTAAGAATGAATTGAAAATGATTTTACTATTAGGAATGCATTAAAATGATTTTACTATTAGGAATGCATTAAAATGATTTTACTATTAGGAATGAATTGTAAAAACTATTAGGAATGCATTTTACTATTAGGGAATGCATAGAAAATGATTTTACTATTAGGAATGCATTAAAAATTTTGATTTTGGAATATTAGGAATTTGAATTAGCATTAAATAAAAATTTTACTATTAGGAATGCATAGAAAATGATTTTAATGCATTATATTAGGAATGAATTAGGAATAAAGATTTTACTATTAGGAATGCATTAAAAATGATTTTTTACTATTAGGAATGAATTAAAAAAGATTTTACTATTATTTTTACTATTAGGAAATGCATAGAATGCATAAAAGATTTTACTATTAAGAATGCATAAAAAATGAATGAATTTTACTATTAGGAATGCATTAAAAATGATTTTACTATTAGGAATGAATTGTAAAAGATTTTACTATTAGGAATGCATAGAAAATGATTTTACTATTAGGAATGCATTAAAAATGATTTTACTATTAGGAATGAATTGTAAAAGATTTTACTATTAGGAATGCATAGAAAATGATTTTACTATTAGGAATGCATTAAAAATGATTTTACTATTAGGAATGAATTGTAAAAGATTTTACTATTAGGAATGCATAGAAAATGATTTTACTATTAGGAATGCATAGAAAATGATTTTACTATTAGGAATGAATTGTAAAAGATTTTACTATTAGGAATGCATAGAAAATGATTTTACTATTAGGAATGCATAGAAAATGATTTTACTATTAGGAATGAATTGTAAAAGATTTTACTATTAGGAATGCATAGAAAATGATTTTACTATTAGGAATGGAATGCATAGGAATATTAGAAAATGATTTTACTATTAGGAATGAATTGTAAAAAAGATTTTACTATTAGGAATGCATAGAAAATGATTTTTACTATTAGGAATGCATTAAAAATGATTTTACTATTAGGAATGAATTGTAAAGATTTTACTATTAAGAATGCATAGAAAATGATTTTTACTATTAGGAATGCATTAAAATGATTTTACTATTAGGAATGAATTGTAAAGATTTTACTATTAGGAATGCATAGAAAATGATTTTACTATTAGGAATGCATAGAAAAATGATTTTACTATTAGGAATGAATTGTAAAAAGATTTTACTATTAGAATGAATACATAGGAATGAAAAATGATTTTACTATTAGGAATGCATAGAAAATGATTTTTACTATTAGGAATGAATTAAAAAGATTTTACTATTAACAAAATGCATAGAAAATGATTTTACTATTAGGAATGCATTAGGAAAATGATTTTACTATTAGGAATGAATTGTAAAAGATTTTACTATTAGGAATGCAGGGAGAAATGATTTTACTATTAGGAATGCATTAAAAATGATTTTACTATTAGGAATGAATTGTAAAAGATTTTATTATTAGGAAGAATGAAATAGAAAATGATTAAAATTTACTATTAGGAATGAATTAAAAATGATTTTACTATTAGGAGGAATTTGAATTGCATTAAAAATGATTTTACTATTAGGAATGAATTGTAAAATGATTTTTTACTATTAGAAAATGCATATTAAAATGATTTTACTATTAGGAATGAATTGTAAAAGAATTTTTACTATTAGGAATGCATTGAAAATGATTTTACTATTAGGAAAGAAAATGATTTTACTATTTTTATTAGGAATGAATGAATTGCATAGAAAATGATTTTACTATTAGGAATGCATAGAAAATGATTTTACTATTATTAGAAAATGAATGAATGAATTAAATGATTTTACTATTAGGAATGCATAGAAAATGATTTTACTATTAGGAATGCATAGAAAATGATTTTACTATTAGGAATGAATTGTAAAGATTTTACTATTAGGAATGCATAGAAAATGATTTTACTATTAGGAATGCATAAAATGATTTTACAAAAATGATTTTTACTATTAGGAATGAATTGTAAAGATTTTACTATTAGGAATGCATAGAAAATGATTTTACTATTAGGAATGCATTAAAAATGATTTTACTATTAGGAATGAATTGTAAAAGATTTTACTATTAGGAATACATAGAAAATGATTTTTACTATTAGGAATGCATGAAAATGATTTTACTATTAGGAATGAATTGTAAAAAGATTTTACTATTAGGAATGCATAGAAAATGATTTTACTATTAGGGAATGCATTATATGTGGAAATAAATTTTACTATTAGGAATGAATAAATGAGTTTTACTATGTGGAATAATGGTTTTTATATATGGAAATGGAGTTTTACTATTAGGAATGCATTAAAAATGATGGTTTTACTATGTGGAATGGAGTTTTACTATTAAAAATGATTTTAAAATAGGTTTTACTATGAATTGTGGAAATATAAAGATTTTTATTATTTAAATAATGGTTTTATATGTGGATTAAAATGATTTTACTATTCTAAGGAATGTTTTTTTAAAAAATGATTTTACTATTAAATGTTTTATATATGAACTATAAATGGATTTTACTATTAGGAATGCTAAATAGAACTGTAAATGTTTTTTAGGGCTCTTCTAAATAATGGAATGAATTAAAATGATTTTCTTCTAAATTATGGAATGAATTGAAAAAGATTTTACTATTAGGCTATTCATAAAAATGATTTTACTATTAGGAACTAGAAAATGAGTTTTTTTACTATAAGGAATGAATTGTAAAATAATTTTACTATTGAATGAAAGTTTTATTATTACTATTAAATAATGGTTTTATATGGAACTATAAAATGATTTTACTATTAGGAATGAATTCTAAAAATGGTTTTATATTGGAAGGAATGTTTTACTATTAAAAAAATAAATAATTTTATATATGGAACTATAAATAGATTAAAAAGGATTTTAACTATGGGATAAATGAGAATTTCTAAATAATGGTTTTACTTGGAATGCAGTTTTACTATTAAATGCTATTCTAAATAATGGTTTACTATTAGGAGTTTGCATATAAATGCATGGTTTTTTACTATTAAGGCTCTTTTAAATAAAATGGTTTCAATGGAACTATAAATGGAGTTTTACTATTAGGCTATTCTAAAGAATGCATATGTGGAACTATAAATGGAGTTTTACTATTAGGCTATTCTAAATAATGGTTTTATGAGGAAAAAATGAGTTTTTTTATTCTAAATAATGGAATATGTAACTGTAAATGATTTTACTATTAGGGAATTCTAAATAATGGTTTATATGTGGAACTATAAATGAGTTTTACTATTAGGAATGCATTCTAAAAATGGTTTTATACTGGAACTATAAATGGAGTTTTTACTATTAGAGCTATTCTAAATAATGGTTTTTATTTTGGAACTATAAATAGAGTTTTACTATTAGAGCTATTCTAAATAATGGTTTTATATGTGGAATCATAAATGAGTTTTTATTAGAGCTTTCTAAATAATGGGTTTTATATATGGAAAAATGAGTTTTACTATTAGGAATGAATCTAAATAATGGTTTTACTATGAGGGAAACTATGAAAAATGATTTTACTATTAGAGCTATTCTAAATAATGGCATTGGAAATGCAGTTTTACTAAATGGCTCTTCTAAATAATGGTTTTTTTACTATTAGGAATTATTCTAAATAATGGTTTTATATGTGAAACTATAAATGGAGTTTTTACATTAGGGCTATTCTAAATAATGGTTTTATGTGGAACTATAAATGGATTTTACTATTAGGGCTATTCTAAATAATGGTTTTATATGTGGAACTATAAATGAGTTTTTATTACTATTCTAAATAATGTTTATATATGTGGAACTATAAAGAGTTTTACTATTTTTTCTAAATAATGGAATGGAACTATAAATGGAGTTTTAAACTATTAGGCTCTTCTAAATAATGGTTTTATATGTGAAACAATAAATGGAGTTTTACTATTGGGCTATTTAAATAATGGTTTTATAGGTGGAACTATAAATGGAGTTTTACTATTAGGAATTCTAAATAATGGTTTTATATGTGGAACTATAAATGGAGTTTTACTATTAGAATGAATTCTAAATAATGGTTTTATATTGGAATGCATAAAATGAGTTTTACTTTTAAGTTTTCTCTAAATAATTGAGCTATTCTATCTAAATAATGGTTTTTATAAATGGAGTTTTACTATTAAGCTATTTCTAAATAATGGTTTATATGGAACTATAAAAAATTAGGCTTTTAAATAATGGTTTTATATGTGGAACTATAAAGATTTTACTATTAGGGCTATTCTAAATAATGGTTTTTTATGGAACTATAAATGAGTTTTACTATTAGGCTCTTCTAAATAATGGTTTTATATGTGGAACTATAAATGATTTTACTATTAGAGCTATTCTAAATAATGGTTTTATATGTGGAACTATAAATGCAGTTTTATTATTAGGCTCTTCTAAATAATGGTTTTATATGTGGAACTAAAATGATTTTACTATTAGGGAATTCTAAATAATGGTTTTATATGTTATAAATGAGTTTTTAAAGGGCTTATTTAATAATAGGAATGAGTTTTATATTAGGGCTTTCTAAATAATGGTTTTTGGAACTATAAATGGAGTTTTACTATTAGGGCTATTCTAAATAATGGTTTTATATGTGGAACTATAAATGGAGTTTTACTATAGGGCTCTTCTAAATAATGGTTTTTTTGGAACTATAAATGAGTTTTACTATTAAATAATGGTTTTATATGTGGAACTAAAATGAGTTTTTTACTTAGGGCTATTCTAAATAATGGTTTTATATGTGGAACTATAAATGAGTTTTTATTAGGGCTCTTCTAAATAATGGTTTTATATGTGAACTAAAATGGATTTTACTATTAGGCTATTCTAAATAATGGTTTTTATATGTGGAACTATAAATGAGTTTTACTATTAGGGCTATTCTAAATAATGGTTTTTTGGAACTATTAAAGAGTTTTACTATTAGGGCTATTCTAAATAATGTTTTATATGTGAACTATAAATGAGTTTTACTATTAAGAATTCTAAATAATGGTTTTAATGAGGAACTATAAATGAGTTTTACTATTAGGGCTATTCTAAATAATGGTTTTATATGTTATAAATGGAGTTTAGGAATTAGGGCTCTTCTAAATAATGGTTTTTATGTGGAACTATAAATGCAGTTTTACTATTAGGGATTTAAATAATGGTTTTAATGTGGAACTATGTTTTACTATTAGGCTATTCTAAATAATGTTTTATATGTGGAACTATAAAGAGTTTTACTATTAGGACATCTAAATAATGGTTTTATTTTGGAACTATAAATGGAGTTTTTAAAATTAGGGCTCTTCTAAATAATGGTTTCATACTGGAACTATAAATGCAGTTTTACTATTTGAGCTATTCTAAATAATGGTTTTATATGTGGAACTATAAATAGCATTTTACTATTAGGCTCTTCTAAATAATGGTTTGCATATGTGGAACTATAAATGCAAAATTAGGGCTATTCTAAATAATGGAATATATAGAACAATAAATGATTTTAAATAATATAGGAACTATAAATGTTTACCATTAAGCTCTTCTAAATAATGGTTTTATATGTGGAACTATAAATGGAGTTTTACTATTAGAGCTCTTCTAAATAATGGTTTTATATATGGAACTATAAATGAGTTTTTACTATTAACTCTTCTAAATAATGGTTTTATATGGAACTATAAATGGAGTTTTACTATTAGGCTATTCTAAATAATGGCATTGAGAAAAATGCTAAAAAAGTTTTTAAACTCTTTAAATAATGGTTTCATATGTGGAACTATAAATGGAGTTTTTTATTAGGGCTCTTCTAAATAATTGTTTTATATGGAACAATAAATGATTTTACTATTAGGGCTCTTCTAAATAATGGTTTTATATTAGGAACTATAAATGGAGTTTTAAAGAGCTATTTAAATAATGGTTATATAATGGAACTATAAAATGATTTTACTATTAGGAATCTTCTAAATAATGGTTTTATATGTAGAACTATAAATGGAGTTTTATTAAGGGCTCTTCTAAATAATTGTTTATAATGGAACAATAAATGGAGTTTTACTATTAGGAATTTTTCTAAATAATGGTTTTATATGAGGAACTATAAATGGAGAATTAGAGCTATTCTAAATAATGGTTTCATATTGGAACTATGTTTTACTATTAGGCTCTCTTCTAAATAATGGTTTTATATTGGAACTATAAAATGTTTTTTAGGCTATTAAATAATGATTTTATATGTTTTGGAACTATAAATGGAGATTTATTATTAGGGTTTTCTGATTCTTCTAAATAATGTTTTATATATGGAACTATAAATGAGTTTTACTATTAGGCACTTCTAAATAATGGTTTTATATGAGGAACTATAAATGAGTTTTACTATTAGGCTATTCTAAATAATGGTTATATATGTGGAACTATAAATGCATTTTACTATTAGGAATGCATAAAAATGGTTTTCTAAATAATGGCATATGTGGAACTATAAATGATTTTACTATTAGGGCTCTTCTAAATAATTGTTTTTTTTATATTGGAACAATAAATGATTTTACTATGGAACTATAAATAAGTTTAATGTTTTAAATAATGGTTTTTACTATGAGGAACTATAAATGGAGTTTTACTATTAGAGCTATTCTAAATAATGGTTTATATATGTGGAACTATAAATGCAGTTTTACTATTAGGCTCTTCTAAATAATGGATATGGAACTATAAATGGAGTTTTATTATTACTATTCTAAATAATTGTTTTATATATGGAACAATAAATGGATTTTACTATTAGGGCTCTTCTAAATAATGGTTTTATATGAGGAACTATAAATGGAGTTTTTACGATTAGAGCTATTTAAATAATGGTTATATATGGAACTATAAATGCAGTTTTACTATTAGGGCTCTTCTAAATAATGGTTTTATTGGAACTATAAATGGAGTTTTACTATTAGGGCTCTTCTAAATAATTGTTTTTATGGAACAATAAATGGAGTTTTACTATTAGGGCTCTTCTAAAAATGGTTTTATTGAGGAACTATAAATGAGTTTTATATGTGGAATATAAAGCTATTCTAAAAATGGATTTATGTGGAACTATAAATGCAGTTTTACTATTAGAATGCATTCTAAATAATGGTTTATATATGTGAACTATAAATGAGAACTTTTATTATTAGGGCTCTTCTAAATAATGGTTTTTATTGGAACTATAAATGGAGTTTTACTATTGCATTCTAAATAATGGTTTTTTGAGGAACTATAAATGGAGTTTTACGATTAGAGCTATTCTAAATAATGGTTATATGTGGAACTATAAATGCAGTTTTACTATTAGGAATTCTAAATAATGGTTTTATTGGAACTATAAATGGAGTTTTTATTATTAGGCTTTTCTAAATAATGGTTTTTATATGAACTATAAATGATTTTACTATTAAGAATTCTAAATAATGATTTTATATATTGGAACTATAAATGGAGTTTTTATTTTTTCTAAATAATGGTTTTATAATGGAATTATAAATGCAGTTTTTACTAAAATGGTTTTTATATGTGGAACTATAAATGGAGTTTTTTATTATTATAAATCTTTAAATAATTTGTTTTAATATATGGAACAATAAATGGAATAGATTTTAAATAAGGTTTTAATGGAATTATAAATGAGTTTTTACTATTAGGAATTCTAAATAATGGTTTTATATGTGGAACTATAAATGAGTTTTTATTAGAGCTATTCTAAATAATGGTTTTATATGTGGAACTATAAATGATTTTACTAAATAATTGTTTTATATAGGCTGAGTTTTTTAAAATGGTTTTATGAATGGAATTATAAATGATTTTACTATTAGATATGCTCTTCTAAATAATGATTTTATATGTGGAACAATAAAAAAGTTTTTTTTAGGGCTCTTTAAAAATGGTTTTATATGAGGAACTATAAAAGATTTAAATAATGGTTATATATGTGGAACTATAAAATGATTTTACTATTAGGGCTCTTCTAAATAATGGTTTCATATTGGAACTATAAATGATTTTTACTATTAGGGGCTCTTCTAAATAATTGTTTTATATATGGAACAATAAATGGAGTTTTACTATTAGGAATTCTAAATAATGGTTTTTATATGAGGAACTATAAATGGAGTTTTAAATTATTCTTATTATAAATAATGGTTTTATATTGGAACTATAAATGAGTTTTTATTAGGGCTCTTCTAAATAATGGTTTCATATGTGGAACTATAAATGGAGTTTTACTATTAGGGAATGCATAAATAATGGTTTTATATATTATAAATGGAGTTTTAATTAGGGCTCTTCTAAATAATGGTTGGAATGCATATATAAATGATTTTACTATTTTATTCTAATGCATATGTGGAACTATAAATGAGTTTTACTATTAGGGCTGTATTCTAAATAATAAATATGGAACTATAAATGGATTTTACTATTAGGAATTCTAAATATGGTTTTATATGTGGAAATAAATGGAGTTTTTTTTTATAATAAAATGGTTTCATATGAGGGAATATAAATGATTTTTTTACTATTAATATTTTAAATGAATGAATGAACTTTTAAAATGGATTTTACTATTAGGAACTCTAAATGAGTTTTAAATAATATTATGAAAATGATTTTACTATTAGGAATATTATAAAAATGATTTTATATGTGGAATATAAATGGAGATTTTTATTTGTCTATTCTAAATAATGGTTTTATATATGGAACTATAAATGAATTTTACTATTAGGGGAATGCATAAAAAATGTTTTTTTAAAAGGAACTATAAATGGATTAAAAGATTTTTTCTAAATAATGGTTTTATATGAGAACTATAAATGGAGGTTTTTATGTAAATAATGTTTTTATGAGGAACTATAAATGGAATGCATAGAAAATGATTTTTACATAGAAAATGTTAAATAGAGGTTTTTAAAGGAATGAATGCTAAATAATTTTTATATGGAAAAATTGAGTTTTACTATTATATCTATTCTAAATGTTTTATTTGAGGAACTATAAATGGAGTTTTTTTTAGGCTCTTCTAAATAGAGTTTTTTTAGGAATTATAAATGGAATGGCTATAAAAAATGATTTTACTATTGGACTATTATGCATTAAAATGAGGAATTACCAATGGAATTTTACTATTATGGCTATGAATGAATTGTAAATGGATTTTACTATTATGGCTATTCTAAATAATGTTTTATATGAGAACTATAAATGGAGTTTTACTATTAGGAATTCTAAAAAATGTTTTTATGAGAACATATAAATGGAATGAATTTGATTTTAAAATATTAGGAAATAAATGGTTTTACTATTAGGAATGCATTAAAAATGATTTTTACTATTAGGAATGAATTGTAAAAGATTTTTTATTTATTCTAAAAAATGATTTTTTATTTGCATAGAAAATATATGAAAATGATTTTAACTAATTAGGATATTGCATTAAAATGATTTTTACTATTAGATTTTACTATGAATTGAAAATGATTTTACTATTAGAAACTATGAAAATGATTTTACTATTAGGATTTACATTAGGAAAAAATGATTTTACTATTAGGAATGAATTCTAAAGAATGAATTTATTATTTTATTAATAGGAAATAGAAAATGATTTTACTATTAGGAATGGATTAAAAATGCTATTAAATTATAAATGGATTTTACTATTAGGAATGCATAAAAATGATTTTTACTAAAAACTATTTTATTGAAAATAAATGATTTTAATGAATTATAGAAAATTTATTTTTTACATTAGAAAATAAAAAATGATTTTACTATTAGGAATGCATTAAAATGATTTTACTATTAGGAATTTTTTATTAGGAAAAGAGAAAAATTTTTCTATTAGGAATGCATAAAAAATGATTTTTTTTACTATTAGGAATGCATTAAAAATGCATTTTACTATTAGGAATGAATTTTTTTTACTATTAAAAGAAAAATGATTTTACTATTGATAAAAATGCATAGAAAATGATTTTACTATTAGGAATGCATTAAAAATGATAGAAAATTTTACTATTAGGAATGAATTGTCAAAAGATTTTTACTATTAAAAAATGCATAGAAAATGATTTTTACTATTAGGAATGCATTAAAAATGATTTTACTATTAAGAATGAATGATTTTTTATTGTAAAATTTTTACTATTATAAATTACTAAATTATCATAGAAAATGATTTTACTATTAGGAATGCATTAAAAATGATTTTACTATTAGGAATGAATTGTAAATGATTTTATTATTAGGAATGCATAGAAAATGTTTTTACTATTAGGAATGCATTAAAAATGATTTTACTATTAGGAATGAATTGTAAAAGATTTTTTTACTATTAGGAATGCATAGAAAATGATTTTACTATTGGGAATGCATTAAAAATGATTTTACTATTAGGAATGAAAAAATTGTGCAAAAGATTTTACTTTGAATTGATTTTACTAAATAAATGATTTTACTATTAGAATATAGAAAATGATTTTTACTATTAGGAATGCATTAAAAATGATTTTACTATTAGGAATGAATTTGTAAAAGATTTTACTATTAGGAATGCATAGATTTTACTAAAATGATTTTTTTAATATTATTAGGAATGCATAGGAAAATGATTTTACTATTAGGGAATTTTACTTATTGGAAATGATTTTCTATTAGGAATGCATAGAAAATGATTTTACTATTAGGAATGCATTTAAAAATGATTTTACTATTAGGAATGCATTGTAAATGATTTTATTATTAGGAATGCATAGAAAATGATTTTACTATTAGGAATGCATAGAAAATGATTTTACTATTAGGAATGAATTGTAAAAGATTTTACTAAGAATGCATAGAAAATGATTTTACTATTAGGAATGCATTAAAAATGATTTTACTATTAGAATGGAATGAATTGTAAAAGATTTTACTATTAGGAATGCATAGAAAATGATTTTACTATTAGGAATGCATTAAAAATGATTTTACTAAAATGATGATTTTACTATTAGGAATGCATAGAAAATGATTTTACTATTAGGAATGCATAGATTTTACTATTAAAAATGATTTTACTATTAGGAAATGATTTTACTATTGAATGAAAATTTTACTAAAATGATTTTACTATTAGGAATGCATAGGAATGAAAAATGATTTTTTTAGGAATGCATAGAAAATATTTTATTGGGAATGCATTAAAATGATTTTACTATTAGGAATGAATTGTAAAAGATTTTTTTATTAGGAATGCATAGAAAATGATTTTACTATTAAAATGCATTAAAAATGATTTTACTATTAGGAATGAATTGGAAAAAGATTTTACTATTAGGAATGCATAGAAAATGATTTTACTATTAGGAATGCATTAAAAATGATTTTTATTAGGAATGAATTGTAAAAGATTTTATTATTAGGAATGCATAAAAAATGATTTTACTAAAAAAAAGGAAAATGCATTAGGAAAAAATGATTTTACTAGGAATTATTAAAATGACTATTAGGAATAAAAATGATTTTACTATTAGGATTAATGCATACTATTAAATGTTTTACTATTTTACTATTAGGAATGCATTAAAAATGATTTTACTATTATTAAAAAATGAATTGTAAAGATTTTACTATTAAGAATGCATAGAAAATGATTTTACTATTAGGAATGCATAAAAGGAAATGAATTTTTTACTATTAGGAATGCATAGAAAATGATTTTACTATTAGGGAATGCATTAAAAATGATTTTACTATTAGGAATGAATTGTAAAAGATTTTACTATTAGGAATGCATAGAAAATGATTTTACTATTAGGAATGCATTAAAAATGATTTTACTATTAGGAATGAATTGTAAAAGATTTTACTATTAGGAATGCATAGAAAATGATTTTACTATTAGGAATGCATTAAAATGATTTTACTATTAGGAATGCATTAAAAGATTTTATTATTAGGAATGCATAGAAAATGATTTTACTATTATGGAATGCATTAAAAATGATTTTACTATTAGGAATGAATTTGTAAAAGATTTTACTATTAGGAAGGAATGCATAAAATGATTTTACTATTAGGAAAATGATTTTACTATTAGGAATGAAAAAATTTGATTTTAGGAATGCATTAGGAATGAATTTTACTATTAGGAATGAATTGAAAAAGATTTTTACTATTAGGAATGCATAGAAAATGATTTTACTATTAGGAATGCATTAAAAATGATTTTACTATTAGGAATGAATTGAAAAAGATTTTTACTATTAGGAATGCATAGAAAATGATTTTACTATTAGGAAGGAATGCATTAAAATGATTTTACTATTAGGAATGAATTGTAAATGATTTTACTATTATTAGAATGCATAGAAAATGATTTTTACTATTAGGAATGCATTAAAAAAATGATTTTACTATTAGGAATGAATAGAAAATGATTTTACTATTAGGAATGCATTAAAAATGATTTTACTATTAGGAATGCATTAAAATGATTTTACTATTAGGAATGATTTTTTAAAATGATTAAAAAGATTTACTATTAGGAATGCATAGGAATGAAAATGATTTTACTATTAGGGAATGCATTAGGAATGCATAAAAATGATTTTACTATTAGGAATGAATTAGGAATGCATTAAAATAAAAGATTTTACTATTAGAATGAATTAAAATGATTTTACTATTAGGAATGCATTAAAATGATTTTACTATTAGGAATGAATTGTAAAAGATTTTACTATTAGGAATGCATAGAAAATGATTTTACTTTACTATTTTTACTATTAGGAATGCATTAAAAATGATTTTACTATTAGGAATGAATTGTAAAAGATTTTACTATTAGGAATGCATAGAAAATGATTTTACTATTAGGAATGCATTAAAAATGATTTTACTATTAGGAATGAATTGTAAAAGATTTTACTATTAGGAATGCATAGAAAATGATTTTACTATTAGGAATGCATTAAAAATGATTTTACTATTAGGAATGAATTGTAAAAGATTTTACTATTAGGAATGCATAGAAAATGATTTTACTATTAGGAATGCATTTTTAAAAATGATTTTACTATTAGGAAAATGAATGCATTAAAAAAAGATTTTACTATTAGGAATGAATTGTAAAAGATTTTACTATTAGGAATGCATAGAAAATGATTTTACTATTAGGAATGAATTGTGAATTAAAAAAGATTTTACTATTAGGAATGCATAGAAAATGATTTTTTACTATTAGGAATGCATTAAAATGATTTTACTATTAGGAATGAATTGTAAAAGATTTTTACTATTAGGAATGCATAGAAAATGATTTTACTATTAGGAATGCATTAAAAATGATTTTACTATTAGGAATGAATTGTAAAAGATTTTACTATTAGGTATGCATAGAAAATGATTTTACTATTAGGAATGCATTAAAAATGATTTTACTATTAGGAATGAATTGTAAAAGATTTTACTATTAGGAATGCATAGAAAATGATTTTACTATTAGGAATGCATTAAAAATAATTTTACTATTAGGAATGAATTGTAAAAGATTTTACTATTAGGAATGCATAGAAAATGATTTTACTATTAGGAATGCATTAAAAATGATTTTACTATTAGGAATGAATTGTAAAAGATTTTACTATTAGGAATGCATAGAAAATGATTTTACTATTAGGAATGCATTGGAAATGATTTTATTATTAGGAATGCATTGGAAATGATTTTTATTATTAGGAATGCATTGGAAATTATTTTATTATTAGAAATGCATTGGAAATGATTCTATTATTAGGAATGCATTGGAAGAATTTTACAATTGGGAATGTATTGGAAATTATTTTACTATTAGGAATGCATTGGAAATGATTTTATTATTAGGAATGCATTGGAAGAATTTTATTATTAGGAATGCATTGGAAATGATTTTATATTTAGGAATGCATTGGAAATGATTTTATAATTAGGAATGCATTGGAAATGATTTTACTATTAGGAATGCATTGGAAATGATTTGGGTATTGGAAATCATTGGAAATGATTTTATTATTAGGAAAGCATTGGAAAAGATTTTAATATTAGGAATGCATTGGAAATTATTTTACTATTAGGAATGCATCGCTAATGGTTTTACTATAGAAATGTATTTGATATAATTTCTATTGCAGCAATTCATTGCAAATGACTACTATATTAAAGAATTTCAAACATTTTTATCATAAAAATGCATTGAAAATGATATTAATTAAGATTGCATTTGAAAAGGGTAGGTGAATGTATATCCCTAGTTAGGAACTGAGTTAAGTGTTACTGACAGAATAAGTTTTTTTAATACCTAGAATTTGTTTCCATTGCTCGGGATTTATAAAGGAATTTGAATAAAAAATAAGGAAGAGACGAATTTTTACTGGCAAAGAATTCATGCATTCGCTCCTAATGGAATACATATTTATAGTAAAATAACAAACTATACATTTTTATAGTAAAATGACCAATTATGCATTTTATAGTGAAATGACCTACTATATATTTTTATGGTGAAATGACCAATAATACATTTTATAGTGAAATGACCAACAATACATTTTATATTGAAATGACCAATAATACATTTTATATTGAAATGACCAACAATACTTTTTATATTGAAATGACCAACAATACATTTTATATTGAAATGACCAATAATACATTTTATATTGAAATGACCAATAATACATTTTATCTGTAGTTGAAGGCATATGATTGCGTTCAAAATATATTTAGTTAAAGCCATAAAATTGTGTTCAAAATATTTAGATTTCGGCATTAAATAACCCATCGAACAATGGTGACCAAAACGCGGCCCGCGAGCCACATTGACTTTTAATATGTGTGACCAGTGGAAATATGTTGGCTGAGATCCTTTTTTTTTTTTTCATCACGGTTAATATAAAAGATAAATAAGAAAAAATTCAAGCTTTTCAATAATTTACTCGGTATGAATTGAGACGAATTAAAACGTAACTTTAATATTCATGGTTAGTAAAAATAGTTAATAATTTAAATCCTAATTTTAATGCAGAGGAATTAAAGATGTTTCCGTTTAGCAAAGAGTTGAAGGTCAATGTCCGAAGACTGAAGTCATACGGCTAAGCGGATTAAAGGGATCGAACTCACGTCGTGTACATTAATGCGGTGTAATTCAAGACGTTGAACTGTGAAGACCTTGTTGGCACAACGTGGTTACAAGTTTTATTTAAAAGTGTCTGCGAAAATTTTGTAAAAAAAGATGGCGTCCTCAAATTGTAAGAAACTAATATACGAAGATGAAAACAGAAATTTTAAGACAGAATGGCGGGAAGATTTTGTACTTACGGTTAAAGGAGGAAGACCTTTGTGCCTTATCTGCCATATTAATCAAGTTTGCCCACCCCTGATATTTTTTTTATACCCGTGACCCGTAGGGTTATCATGTGTACTGCAACCACAGTAGAAGTATTATTTCTTGGGCAAGAATTCCTGACGGAGTCTAATCTTCTCCAGGACGGTTTTGAATTCAGTTTTTTTCCTTCTCCTCTACCGTTTGCCGTCCAAAGCTATAGAACCCTACAGTCCTGCTATCTGGAGAGGAGAAGAGGATCCATACTTTTCCCAAGGGTATTATCACGTAAGTGAATGTAATGGATTCGACTGGAATTCGAACTCTGCTCTCTGATTCCTCAATCCGAGCCGCTTATCCATTACTTCACCCCTGCCATAGAGGTTGATATACCGCTAAACAAAATCAACCAACTATGAAAAACAAGTTCAACTGGTGCAAGATCAAACCAAAGGAGTTAGAGAAGCAGGCTGTTGACCGATAGCGTTGTCATCCAAACGACTCTGTAAACTTCGAAGAAACCTGGCGTAAAAACAAAAAAAAAAAAAAAACAAAACAAAAAAAGACTGACTGGACGGGATGGGTGCCACCATGCAACATTAACAGGGGTCACAATTACAGATTTCTAGTAGCCTCTGCGCATCCAACAGCCAGACCTCTAGACTGGAGGTTTTGTGCAGCGTAGAACCACCTTTTAATTGCTGTTGTTCCCAGATCCATCCTAACCTAACGTGGTAGTACCTGTTAGGGTCCCAGATATGGGCAAATAGAGGAACCCCCACAAAAAACAAAACCCGTATGAAAGTATAAAAATACATTTTTATCGTCAAAATACCAGCAATGCATTTTTAGATGAAAAAAAAAATTACCAACAACCAATATGAAAGAATTCTTTCATGACATTAATCCATATAATATCCTACCATTTCTTAAAGAAATCAAACGGTATTCCAAAATATAACCTGACTCGGGGTGGTAGCACCTGTTAGGGTCCCAGCTTTGGGCAAAAAACAAAACACTACGAAAGTATAAAAACACATTTTTTTATGGTAAAAATAACAGTAATATACTTTTATATTAAAAATAATTACCAACAGTATCTACTTATGATAAAATTACCATGAATACATCAATCAACATGAGAGAACACTTTCATGAAATAAATCCATATAATATCCTAGAATTTCTTAAATTGAACTGTATTCCAAAATATAACTTTAACAAAACTACAACATAAAACACACATATCACCTCCTCCAGTAATAAAGTCCACGCAAACATGTATATGCACAAAAGCTGTCTATCATCCATTATGTATTGAATTGTGAAAGCAGAATATATATTTTATACTAGCCTCAATCAAAGCCACCCAACTGGCGGCATTTAAGCTAGCTCCTGCACAGGACTCTTGATTTGTTAATCCTGGGTGTGACGATAAACTACATCCAGCAACAAAACCTCTAATCGGGATATTGGAGATTTTGTGGAGAGTAGAACCACCTCTTAATTGCTGTTGTTCCCAGATTCACCATAATCTGAGGTGGTAGTACCTGCTAGGGTCTCAGATATGGACAAATAGGGAACTCCCAAACAAACACTACGAAAGTATAAAAATACATTATTATAGTTGTTGTGGATTGCGGGTTGAAATCCGGTACCAATAAATAACAAACGCCAAGAATGAATATAGGAAAATAACGTACTAACGTAATAATACAAACTGGTAATGCAGGTTAGTAGTTCCAGGAATACGGGTTAGTAGCAAATATATAGATATAGTCTTTGGTATTGAAGTATCGCTGTATGACTTCTTACTGAGTCTACGTGCTCGTTCACTGTGACTCCTACAACGCTGTTACCTCACCCCTCACTCTTCCGGTTACCTACAACCTTTTACTCTGTCACTCTGGACTCGACTCGACTTTTCGGTCTTGCTCTCTCTTTCTCTCGTCTCGCTCTTGCAGTAGTATATATATATATATACTGGGTGAGTTCATTTGTATAAAAAGGGGTGGACCCCTCAACAATAGTAAAAATACCAGGAATACATTTTTAGATAAAAAAAAATTACCATCAATCAACATGAAAGAACTCTTTCATGATATTAATCCATATAATATCCTAATCCATTAATCCATATAATATCCTAATCCATTAATCCATATAATATCCTACAATTTCTTAGAGAAATCAAACTGTATTCCAAAATATAACTTCATCAAAACTACAACATAAAATACACATATCACTGGCTCTAGTAATTATATCCACACAAACATGCATATACACAAAAGCTGAGTATCATCTACCGTGTATTAAATTGTGAAAGCAGAATATATATTTTTACTAGCCTCAAAGCCACCCAACTGGCGGCATTTAAGCTAGCTCCTGCACAGGACTCTTGATTTGTTAATCCTGGGTGTGACGATAAACTACATCCAGCAGTAAGACCTCTGACCGGGAGATTGGAAGTTTTGTGGAGAGTAGAACCACCTCTTAATTGCTGTTGTTCCCAGATCCACCATAACCTGAGGTGGTAGTACCTGTTAGGGTCCCAGCTATGGGCAAATAGTTAAGCCCCAAACAAAACACTATGAAAGTATAAAAATGCATTATTATAGTAAAAATACCAACAATACATTTTTATTGAGAAAAAAATTGCCAGCAATTCATATTTGTAGCAAAATTACCAATAATACGTGCCCGAGTGGTTGGAACGTTCGCTTTCTGACTCGGGTTCGAATCTCACCATGGTCGATTTGTCAGGAAGGTTGCCTTTGATGTTAGTGGTTTGAAGGAGACGATTCCGGTGTGCGGTACCTTTAGAAAGTACCCGAATACCCTACCAAGAGGTGACTCAAGCCATGTTAGTGAAAATTGGGTAGACGGAAACTTTGGGAAGCCGTCTGTGGTCACAAGTCATCGTGACCGAGTGTTTAGTGTGCTAGCCTTATTCAGACTATTGATCTCGCTGGATAACGCGCTCTCTCCCAGAAACTGTAACTAAGGTCCGCTCAGCATAGTTGCAGTATAAACCACGGGTGGGCTCTGTGGATACTGAAGGAACACAAACGTGCCTGAGCAGGCGTCTTCAATGGGGATTAACTAACCGACCTAATAAACTGTCATCCTCGGAAACGAGTGGCTGCGTCATTTACGTTAACAACAATACCTATTTATAGTAAAATGACCAACAATACAATTTTAAAGCAAAATGACCAACAATACAATTTTGTGTAGTTGAAGGCAAACAATTGCGTTCTAAATATATTTAGTTGAAGCCGTAAAATTATGTTCCAAATATTTAGATTTCGGCATTCAGTGGTCGATGACCTTTTGCTAAATATGTGCCGACTTTTAAAATCATTCAGTGTGCCAACAACCTACGAATTTTTATACAAGTCAAGGTCAATACACCTGTTCTACAATATATTTTATATAGTAATGTATTGTATATATACTTTAGTATATATTAAAATTGTAACAGCTAAATATCTTCTTTGCGTTGTATTAGTTATTGGTTCGGACTTCGGGATGTCATCTGCGGCTGCGTGCCATTTGGAACTTGCTTGGCGTAGCACGCGTGCCGTAGGTTGCCGACACTTGGTGTTACGTATGTACTGCCAACTAAGGAGCAATTCAAAATATAATGGTTGGATGACCCCCACCCCAACCTCCACTCCAACGGAAAAAGAAACATTACTCATTTTTCATAGAAAATGTTCTTTTGCGTGATCAAAAAGACATTCATTTAGACCAGGGGTCGGCAACCTTTTGCTAAGTATGTGCCGACTTAGGCTTTTAAAATCATTCAGTGTGCCAACAGCCTACGTATTTTTATACAAGTCAAGGTCAATACACCTGTTCTACAATATATTCTATATAGTAATATATAGTATATGTACTTTAATATATATTATAATTGAAACAGCTAAATATCTTCCTTGCGTTGTAGTCGTTACTGGTTTGAACGCGTGCTATAGGTTGAGTTTAGCGCCAATCGGCCTCCTGGGACCCAACCCTGATCTCAAGTGATCATCGTTAAAGGGGTTGGGAAAATGGTCGCTTTTTAAAATAAGAAAAAGAAAAACAAAAGTAGTAAATAATGTGAAAAAAAAAAGAGACTTTTCCAAATCGCGTTAATTCAAATTCGCGTTAATTCAAATTCGCGTTAGCCTGAATTCCGAA
>CAHIKZ030001226.1:92500-95000 GCA_903632075.3 Acanthosepion pharaonis
AGATGAGGCATTATGTACACTATTTACATTATTCGGACTATTGTCCCCATCTTTGTCGCCATATTTATTACAACGTTTCGGCCCTTCAGTATCTGTCTATATTTCTGAGATGAGGTATTATGTACACTATTTACATTATTCGGACTATTGTCCTCATCTTTGTCGCCATATTTATTACAACGTTTCGGCACTTCAGTATCTGTCTATATTTCTGAGATGAGGCATTATGTACACTATTTACATTATTCGGACTATTGTCCCCATCTTTGTCGCCATATTTATTACAACGTTTCGGCACTTCAGTATCTGTCTATATTTCTGAGATGAGGCATTATGTACACTATTTACATTATTCGGACTATTGTCCCCATCTTTGTCGCCATATTTACTACAACGTTTCGGCCGTTGTACGCTCCGGCCTTCTTCAGGTGGTTGGAATTTCGAACTGAACCCTTTATTTCGCTCACTGGGGTAGACTGTTCTAGTTCCACGTGCCATGTTTTAATGGATGTCAGTTATCAGTTATCTCCTGTTAATTTTCCCTTTGAAAGTTCTCCACTGCCTTAACCGGGTATTGAACTCACACTGTTTTGGGTCCTGTCACTGGATCTAACCAACGCCATGTGTCCTTGAGGACATCTGTGTATGAATTTCTGGGTATTATAAACCTAATGTCTTCAGCAACCATTTTTTACCGGTGCTCATATTGCAATTTTTGCTGTTATCATTGCATGTTTTTACCAGAGCTCATATTGCAACTTTTGTTGTTATTATCGCTTTTCTCTGGCACTCTTTATTACTGAATCCCATATTGTATTCATTTCTCTGCTTGGTCGCCATATTTATTACAACAGCCGAAACGTAATAAATATGGTGACAGACATGAGGACAATAGTCCGAATAATATAAATAATGTATATATATATATATATATATATATATATATATATATATATATATATGTATGTGTGTGTGTGAGAGCGCGCGGATGCGTGTGTGAGTATCAGCATTTGTTCCAATTTAGTCATCACACGTTTTATCTCTATCTCATCGCGTCTATTAAGCCACTTAAGCAACGTCATAAATACATAAATATATAACTGCCCTGTTTAGATTGCCTCCATTCTTGCATAAACACCTCAGCCCTCGTGACAAAGCGAATTCCAGACCCCATACTACCACCCAGTTTGAAGCGGTTGCGGAAGCGAGTCACAGAATCTCCACCTTCCTGCCATTACGCATGCACACACGCATCGTTCCCAGGCATCGCCACTTTCGTACTGACTAATTCACGAGCTAAAAGCCTCCACTTAGTGGTCAGGGCGACACTTGGCCCCGCAAACACTGACCCACTGACCCCTTCGCCCGCCGTGGCTTGACCATTATCGTGGTGCTCACAAATGAGCCTAGCATTTTAAACCATGGTGTTCGGTGCACTTGTGTTTGCATTTAAGGGCAAAGCCACT
Source organism: Acanthosepion pharaonis (assembly GCA_903632075.3). Lineage (NCBI taxonomy): Eukaryota > Metazoa > Mollusca > Cephalopoda > Sepiida > Sepiidae > Acanthosepion > Acanthosepion pharaonis. The sequence continues at coordinate 93,967 of CAHIKZ030001226.1, forward strand.
GACGACGCCATTTGGCAGGAGTTGCTGACGAGCGAGCAAATTTTCTATACAGCGACGACATGAGAAAACCTGATTTCGTATAACTTATTGACTTTTTTCTGTCCATTGATTTTCAGTCTTTCACGAAGGTGTGCTTTTACGACATGTATCTATCTCTCTCTCTCTCTCTCTCTCTCTCTATATATATATATATATATATATATATATATATATATATATATATATATATTATAATAAAAAGAAAGAACAGTAAGATATACAATCGGATCTCTTAATATTTTTTTTTTACAAAACAGAGCAAGAATAATATAAATTAACTGATTTAAAATATGGTTTCTTCGCTACACAGGAATTACCACGTTTCAAAAACCGAAGCGAAAAAATTCAAATTTAATTATACAGTTTAACTCAGATATAAGAGACCCGGATATAAGAGAAACCCGGATATAAGAGAGATTTTATCTGGTCCAAAATTAGAGCCCATACTTACCTAAACAAAATAGACCAAATCCGGATATAAGAGAAACCCAGATATAAGAGACTTCTTCTCCGGTCCCGACAACTCTCTTATATCCGGGTTACACTGTACTAATTAAATTTAAAGCATTAGTTCTGTTCCATCTTCAAGCGAATTTTGGAATAACTTATTTTTAAATTTACTGAGTTTTAAACGCACATATAATTCATATTTTTTTGTTTCCAAGGATACAGAGAAATCCAACGATTTAAACAGGGGAGGGAGCGTGTTCATTTTTATTAACTATTATTGTATCAATTATGAGTTACGTTCGAAAAAGAGGTTAACTTTAGGCAGGGTAGACCGTGCATTTTTCAACGAATATATACATATATATATATATATATATATATATATATATATATATATATATATATATATGTGTGTGTGTGTGTGTCTGTGTGTCAGTGTCTATCTATCTATCTATCTATCTATATATATATATATATATTTGTGTGTGTCTATCTATCTATCTATCTATCTATCTATCTATCTATCTATATATATATATATATAT
>CAHIKZ030001226.1:100000-120000 GCA_903632075.3 Acanthosepion pharaonis
ATTTCCGGCTATCTATCTATCTATCTATCTATCTATCTATCTATCTATCTATCTCAGTCTGTTCATATCTATCTATCTCAGTCTGTTCATACCTATCTATCTATCTATCTATCTATCTCAGTCTGTTCATATCTATCTCAGTCTGTTCATATCTATCTATCTATCTATCTATCTATCTATCTCAGTCTGTTCATATCTATCTATCTATATATCTCAGTCTGTTCATATCTATCTATATATATATCTCTTTCTGTATACACACATACACTCACACACACACACACACACACACACATACACACACACATACACATATATATATATTTGAAATTATTATATAATGTTCGATCCATGGAATTAAAATTCGTCAACAAATTAAATGCATTGAAAACGAAGGATATTCGGTTCATAAGAAATCTCAGTTGTTTATCTATCTATCTATCTATCTATCTATCTATCTATCTATCTATCTCAGTCTGTTCATATCTATCTATCTATCTATCTATCTATCTATCTATCTATCTATCTATCTATCTGTTGAAACTTGACTAATGCATGGAATAATAATACAACACAAAATGTACTTAGAACAAAATGTATTGAAATATTTACATATAGTCTTTTGTATATTCTTGGGAAGACCGTTCCTGTAGAATGTGTTGACTTAGTCGCAGTCGGGCAGAGTCTCTGGATTGAATCTCTCGATTCCCCCCCCCTGTCTTCCCGGTACCAACCATATTTATATGGTCGGTACTCCACTATGCAAATTAGGTGGATCCTACCACAACACTATCTCAGTCTGTTCAGATCTATCTATCTCAGTCTGTTCATATCTATCTATCTATCTATCTATCTATCTATCTCAGTCTGTTCATATCTATCTATCTATCTATCAATCTATCTATCTATCTCCGCCTGTTTCTATCTATCTATCTATCTATCTATCTATCTATCTATCTATCTATCTATCTATCTATCTCAGTCTGTTCATATCTATCTATCTATCTATCTATCTATCTATCTATCTCAGCCTGTTTCTATCTATCTATCTATCGATCTATCTATCTATCTCAGCCTGTTTCTATCTATCTATCTATCTATCTCAGTCTGTTCATATCTATCTATCTATCTATCTATCTATCTATCTATCTATCTATCTCAGCCTGTTTATATCTATCTATCTATATGTCTGTCTTTTGCTCTTTCTTTCTCTTTCTTTTTCATTATTTCTATCTATCTATCTATCTCTGTTCATATCTATCTACCTATCTATCCATCGATAGCCCCATTTCTGTTCATTCTATCTATCTATCTATCTATCTATCTATCTATCTATCTATCTATCTATCTATCTCAGTCCTCTCATATCTATCTATCTCTCTCTCTCTATCTATCTATCTATTTATCTATCTATCTATATATATATATATATATATATATGTCTGTTCATATCTATCTACGTATCTCTCGCGCACTCTCTCTCTCTCTCTCTCGCTCTCTATCTATATGTGTGTGTGAGTGTGTGTGAAAATCCGTAATTCAGGTAAACTGCAAAACAAGCAAACGATAAAGGAACAGAGAGAACAAAATATTGAAAGAAAGAAAAAAAAAACAAAGAAAGAAAGAAAGAAAAAAGAAAAGAAAAAATTGACATAAAAGAAAAAAGAAAGACAAAGAAAGAAGAAATTGCATAGATAAACAAAGAACAAGTAGAGAGAGTGAGAAAGAGTGTGTGTGTGTGTGTGTGTGTTTTATTTAAAAAGAAGAAGAAAAAAAGAAAATGAAAGAAAGAGACAAAAAGATGTTGAGAGTCTTCCTATTTTGCCTCTCCACATGGTATGAATTAAATTCAGACCAAATTAGCCGCTCTGATATTTAAAACGGAAATCCAAGATTATTAAAACAGGTGGCCTCTATCCGCTCCATACTGGAAAATTTGTTGCTTAATCAAAATCGAGATGAAGTCAAAAGAGGGGCAGACGACAAAAAGTAAACAAATAAATAATTAAACTTTATATAATTAAATTCTTTTTCGAGTCGATCCGTAACACATCGAAGAAAATTGAGTGTAAGCTTGTAACAACAGATATTTTGCGCGATTTAATAACGTGTGAGTTAGAATAACAATGTCTGAGATAGATAGATAGATAGATAGATAGATAGATAGATAACGAACAGACTGATATATAGAGATAGGTAGATAGCTAGTTAGCTATCTAGCACGATAGATAGATAGATAGATAGATAGATAGAAACAAAGAACTGAGAAAAATAGATAGATATTAACAGAGTCACACACACACACACAGATATATATATATATATATATATATATATATATATATATATACGCACAAACACACACACACATATATAGAGAGAGAGAGATAGAAAGAAAAGAACTGAGATAGATAGATAGATAGATAGATAGATAGATAGATAGATAATGATCAAGCTGGAAAATAGATAGATAGATAGATAGATAGATAGATAGATAGACAGACAGACAGATAAATAAATAATAAACGGACTGAGATAGATAGATAGATAGATAGATAGATAGATAGATAGATAGAAGTAAACAAAGAACGGAGAAAAATAAATATTAACAGACACACACACACACACACACATATATATATATATATATATTCATGAATTATTCACACAAAAACAAATGCAAAGGTTAATGATTTAATTGGCGAGAAATCCATCGTCGCAAACAATTCAAATAATATACAAAAACCTCCGAATCCGTTATGAATGAAAAGATCCTTGTTTCTATAAATTTCTGCCGTATGATCCAAGTGCGACTTTTGGATAATAAGTGCGACATTACTTTAATTATTGAATAATATAGTTCATGCCACTTTGACAGAAAATTTACCAGTAAAAAATTCGTTCATCACCATATTTGTACATGAACGCACAACTTTTAAAAATTTAAAATCAAACTCAGCGTTGTTACTGCGCGCTTCAAAAACAATAACTCATTTCCAATAACATTTTCGGATACAACAATACATATATTTTCGTTGTCCTCTTATTACTAAGAGAAAAAACAAGAACAACATCTATTCCATACCTGAAGATGTCTGTAGGAACAGATGAAAGCTTGTAGTAAAAATAAGAACTAATGCGGCAGAAATTTATAGAAACAAGGATCTTTTCATTCATAACGGATTCGGAGGTTTTTGTATATTATTTGAATTGTTTGCGACGATGGATTTCTCGCCATTTAAATCATTAACCTTTGCATTTGTTTTTGTGTGAATAATTCATGAATTTGTAAATTGATTGCACGTTTATCGTAATATATATATATATATATATATATATATATATGTAGAGAGAGAGAGAAAGATAGGAAGAAAAGAACTTAGACAATAAACTTTCAGGATTGCGTGTCCGGATCTGTCCTTTTAATTTGCCTATGGAGTCGGTCTGATTCCACTGTGGTGTGATATGTTGGGCTACGGCCTCTAAGATTAAATTTGAAACAATGTGAGACAATGACACACTGAGATTCGCATTTATTATATAAAGGGAGAGGGAGAGACTTAATTTAAGTAAAAGCTCTGTCATTTGGCAGATTGACGGATTGATGTTTACTTCAGCGTCCCGATTCCAGATGAACACGTCGGAAATCACTCCATCCACTCATCAGGGGGATATCAGGAATTGAGTCTTATACGAACTCAATTTTTCATTGGTGCCAAATATTTTCATTATTTTTTGCTTTCATAGCACCAACCAGTACTTATATATATATATATATATATATATATATATATATATATATATATATATATATATATATGTATGAATGTATGCATATATACCAGTAGTTATAATTAACACAGTTTATTATAAATTAAAACAAAAAACGACAGGCCCTCAACTCAAAAACGTGCTTCCATAAAAATAAAGTTTAGAGTTATCAAAAATAATGTTAGACTAGAATTTACATATATATATATATATATATATATATATATATATATATATATATTTGGTTGGATTGATGTGAGTTTGTGATCCTAGGTTTCACGCTTTTTGCGATCGTCAGACAAACTGATTAATTTTTTAAATTTTGGGTTTATGTAGATTGCGTGTATTGGTGTTATTGTGGAAGTGGTGGGGGAAGCTTCGTCGCTTATGTCGTGCTAACGCAAACATAGATGCATGTCCGTACACCCGATGAGGTACGCAGACACACACACACACACTTGCTCGTCCGCCGGGGCTCATACAGATATAAACATATGTGGACAGTATGGGATTTGACATATGTATGTATATGGGTGCTGTTGTCTATATACATACGCATTTCTATGTTGAAATTCAAACGCTTTCTTATAAGTACCGCGCATATAATATATAAATAACTATATATAGATATATATTTATATACACACACTTTTCACACACACACACACAAACAAATATATATATATATATATATATATATATATTTCCAAGAGGATAGAATACAAGTAGAACTCAATGTACAGGACAGAGTAAGAATATAATATAAAAAGCTCAAACATTAGTATTCCATGGTCATAATTTATTACACTGGAATTGTAATCACGATCCAATTCATCAGACCTGCAAATTCAAAAAGAAATCGGAATGTGGTTCTGTTTCTTTTTGAATTTGTAGGTCTGATGATTTGGATCGTGATTACGATTTCAATGTAATAAATTATAACCATAGAATATTAGTATTTGAAACTTTAATATATATATATATTTTCTTTCATACTGTCGGATTTATATCCATATATTTGCTTACATATATATATATATATATATATATGGTTATACGAGGTGGATTTTTCATTAGCGTTAATTTTTCATTTGTTGATGCTTGTGGCAAACTGCGGTGAACCGACACATTTACCAGAATCATAAATTAATGATTTCTTGGGCCACAACTCAAGTATCGATCCATGTACTAGATACACATTGATACGCGTTTATCTATCTACCAGCTCATAGGAACACACTTCCCGCGGATACCTGAAGCCGCTGATAGTAACGAACTCTACTTAAAAAAAAAAATGTTTTCCCTAAACATAACCACCGTTGAGGTTTACTTTATAGATTATCCACAATAACAGATTAACAACAATAACTGATAAGAAATTAGAACACACACACACACACACACACACATATATATATATATATATATATATATATATATATATATATATATATACTTAATTAATTCATCGAGTCTGAAAGAAACCTCAACAGAATGCAGAAAGCACTGGACGGCCGTTTTGTCCTATATTTGGAACTCATCAGCAGTGCGCATCCACTACCGAGAATTGAAACCGTGACAGTGAGGTTGTCAAGCAAACATCATACCAATGATTGTCAAGATTGTTTAGCTTGTTAAGCAAACATCATACCGGGCCTCGGTGACGAAGAGATTGCAAATCAGACTCAATATAGCGCCGCTCGCTCACATATTCCGTGGTGAAACTCTTACTGAGTTCTCTGTAACCATAGGACTGTGCCCCCTGAAGCCACGACTACTCTCACCAAGCCGCTCACCCTAGAGCATTAGAAGCCGGTTTAAGCAATGATATACATAGATGGAAATTATTAGGAGACTTAATATATATATATATATATATATATATATATATGTGTGTGTGTGTGTGTGTGTGTGTGTGTGTGTGTGTGTGTGTGTGTGTGTGTGTGTATGTATGAATGTATGCATATATACCGGTAGTTATAATTAACACAGTTTATTATAAATTAAACAAATTCCGCTCGATGAGGGATTAGCAATGGGCTCACCATTATCACCAGCAATGGCGAATATATATATGGAATACTTTGAGGAAATGGCATTGGAGCCTATATCTCTAAAGCCAATTTTATATAATTATATATATATATATATATATATATATATATATATATATATATATATATATATGTAAGCAAATGTAAATGGATATAGATCCGACATAATGAAGAAAAAATTTGGAAAAAACAAACAAAAATCATTAAATGCAATTATGTTGTTTAAAATGAATGAAATGTTGACGTCTGACGTTTCGGTTTAATAAACCTTTTTCAAGACAATATTCATTAAAATACAATTCAGTTCAATTTGACAAAGACGATGGACATAAACAACTGTTTTGGATAAGACTTGTTGTTTATGTCCATCATCTTTGTCAAATTGAACTGAATTGTATTTTAATGAATTTGTCTTTTTAAACGAAACAATTCGACATTTCATTTATTTTAAACAACAATTGCATTTATGATTTTTGTTTGTTTTTTCCAAATTTTTCTTCATATATATATATATATATATATATATATATATATATATATATATATATCCAGTACAATCGTTGGATAAAACAGCGACTACAAGCTCATATCTCCCAGACGCTCGAGGATTTCTTCAACAGAATTACTAATGAAGAAGACCAGAGAAGGATCCAAAATGACCTGGATAAATCCTTCAGACATGAATTTGATGTAGTCAAGGCTCGCCAAGTGCAAAAATTAAATAGATTGAAAGTTCAGAAGGTGACGCACAAGGTCCATCACCCACCAGTGAAAGCAGTAGTCAACATCAGCCAATATCAGCTGAATGCCTCTGAGGAGTCAGTGTTGAATAAGGGTCTCAACTTCGCCACAACCATCAGGTATGTCCCATACTTTGACATCATTACCAGAGTCGAGGAGGTGGCCTTGAACATCCCTCAGGCTCAGGCGGATTAACTGAGATGGAAAGTGAGACAGACCTTGGAGAGAGCCAAGCCGCCCAGGTCTAACATAACAAAACTGGAGAGGCTGGCGATTGGATCCCTACAGAGGAACGAAAACATCATCATACTACCGGCTGACAAAGGTAATGCGACTGTAGTGATGGACAAATTGGATTATACAAGAAAACTGAAAGACCTCATTAGCAATGGTAGCTACAGCAAAGTGAAAAAGGATCATATTATGAAATCGGAACGCAAACTGTCACAGATCCTAATCAAGAACAAGGATCACTTCGCACCTAAGACGTATAGGCAGTTATCGCAGCGTTACGCCAAGCTACCTCACATATACGGTCTCCCTAAGATTCACAAAGACGGTATTCCGCTCAGGCCGATTGTTAGTTGCCAAGGCTCTGTGTGCCAAGCTCTGAGTCGCTTCCTTGTAAATATAATTGACCCATTGATCGGAAAGTCTCCTTCATATGCCCACTTCGTGGAAATAATCAAAGATGCTCCCATCCTATCCAACCAGATGGTGAGCTTGGACGTGGTGAGTTTGTTCACCAATGTACCCACAGAGGAGGCACTCTCAGTAGTCAGAGACAGATTGGCCTCTAACACTTCCCTAGAAGAACGGACCAGTATTCCAATAGATAATCTGATGGAAATGTTGACTTTCTGTACACAAACAACACACTTCGGAATGGGATCACACATATATCGACAGGATGAGGGCTTAGCAATGGGCTCGCCATCATCACCAGCAATGGCGAATATATACTTTGAGGAAATGGCATTGGAGTCTATATCTCTTAAGCCAACTATATGGTTAAGGTACGTAGATGACACCTTCATACTCTGGCCACACCAAGAAGATGTTCAGGTTCTACTGGACCATGTGAACTTAATAAGACCTTCGATACAGTTCACAATGGAGAAAGAGAGTAACAACACACTCCCATTCCTGGATGTTCTAATATCTCGAACAGAGCATGGGTTTAAGACATCCGTATACCGTAAACCGACATTCACCGGACAGTACCTCAATTTCAACTCCCACGATCCATACAGCGTAAAGAAAGGGATCGTCCGTTGCTTACAACACCGAGCAAAAGTCATAAGTGGCGACCCAGAGACGTTAGATAAAGAATTGGTCAGTATAAGTAGTACCCTACAACGTAACAACTATCCTGGGTACATGGCAGCAGCCCCCAAACTGGGATAGGCTGGTACAAGAGGAGGAGAACAACACTCAGAAAACAGTCTGCCTGCCTTATGTGAAGGGGTTATCAGAGAAAATACACCGGATCTGCGGTTCATATAACATCAGGAAAACCTTCAAAAGCTTGACGACACTTCGCAGATATCTCTCTCGAGTAAGACCCCCCATAGAGGAGAACATGACTAAAGACTGTGTGTACGCTATCCCATGCGGCTGTGGAAAGGAATATAAAGGAGAGACAGGCCGCCCCCTCAAGGTAAGGCTTCAAGAACACCAGAAAGCTGTAACACGAGGGTAAGTAGAAAAATCAGGCGTGGCTGACCACATATGGAGAGAGAAGGAAGATCACCGCCCTCTGTGGGATCATGTTGAGATCATAGACAGGAAACACCATTGGAAAATTCGTAAACTTAAGGAATCAGCACATATGCTAGGCCACAAAAATCTCCTGAGCCGACCAAGCATAGAAATGAATACAATATGGGAACCAGTAATAAGGAGTGCCAGAGAAGTTAAAATATTTAATCCCTGAAAATGGCTAAATATATAGCCGAAAGCACCCGGATAAAAAGAACATTCGGACAATTTTTATAATGAATGAATATATAATGATAATATTGATGATATGAAATTTTAATTTTAATAATAAATATGCTTATAAAAACGCGTAAATTTCAAGAATTAGTAATTCAAAAAAAAAATTTCGTTTAAAGATGGAACAGAGCTTAGTACTTTAATTCAATTTCATTCAAATAATGATATTGAAGTTTTCGGCTCTTATTTTGAAACATGAGAACTCTTATGTAGCGATGGAATCATATTTTTAAATAAATAAATATATATATATATATATATATATATATATATATATATATATATATATAATGTTTCATATTATACTCACCTTCATCAAGTGAATTATATCATAAGATACACAAGTGACGGTGCATACAGATGTGCACAGATAGATATTTTTTTTAAGAAATGGATAAAATCCGACATATTTTTAATATTAACAGATCGCGACATCTATTAGTTATTTTTTAAATTCTTTCTCAAAACCCAAAATAATGTCTCAGTAAGTCCTTTTAGAAATTCAGGGATTGATATTAAATCTAAAATAAAATAAAAAAATTCATCTTTTATTCTCACAATGATCTCACCTTGAGTCGATGATGCTCTAAGTCCCCCCCCCTCAAAAAAAAATAAATAAAAATCCCTGTTTGTAACGTGTGGACGAGTTTTATAATGTCCTCATGTCACCAGATCTTTCTAATTATAAAGAATAACAAAAAATAAAATAAATAAAATGACATTACTAACAGATCGTGACATCTATCAGAGAGATGAAATTTAAATTTTTATTATTGCGTTATTCCAAAATTTTAACACGTCATCAGATAAGCTATTAATGTCAACAACTGAGCAGAAATAGTTATTAATTTTTTTTAAAATTAGTAATTAATGTCTAGTGTTATCCATAACTACATGTACAATAATTTTTGATAAAAGTTAAAAAATAATCATAAATATGTAAAAAAAAAAAGGGGATATTGTTGAAAATTTCTTTTTCCACAGTATAGCTATTTGTGCAAAGTCATAATTCTTATTACCTAAACAATAATAAGACTGAATAATTTTTTTTTAAATTAAAGTATATTTAATCACATCCCCTAATAGCTGTCGCGATTTGTAAATAGCTGGGTTATTTAACATTGAGCACTCTTTTTTTATTATACTATAGAGTAGTATTGTATCTATTTGTATCAGTCGTATCTATATTTACCCATTCGGTTATAAATACACGCGCGCACACAAACACACACACACACAGACACACAGACACACACACAGACACACACACACACACACACATATATATATATATATATATATATATATATATATATTAAAATAATTTACCGGACTTTGTCCATTTCATAAATATATATATATATATATATATATATATATATATATATATATATATATAGTAAAAGACTAAAAGGTAAAAGACAAACTGGAAAACTGTAATATTAGCCGACGCGTTAAGTCTAATGTGAAATTTTTCAAGGCAAAAACGAAAAATGTATATGTCGGTTCCTAGTAACTGAGCTGCTTGACCCATATACGTCGAATACGACGTGAGAGGTCACTATATATATATATATATATATATATATATATATATATATATATATATATATATATACTAGCAGCATGGCCCGGCGTTGCCCGTGCTTGATTCAAAAATCGTACGACTCATACAGCAATCGCTATCACTTGACTTAAAATATGTTTGCCCTTTCTTGCCTTTAAAGGAGTGCCCTTTGCCGTGTTGATGTTGCTACATGCCTTACTTCTTGCCTATCTCACACTGCAAATTTTTTCTAAGCTCTATACTAAACATTAAATCTGTTACGAAAAAAGAACTAAACAAAATGAACACAAAACGATCAGCTTTAAAAAAGGACTTGTAACTGGAAAAACCGAATGAATGTTAACAACAAACACTTTTTCACGCCCAACCCAGTTCTGCGGAATCAGAATCAACGTTGAGTTTAAGCAAGCGAATGAGCCAACTGGAGTAAAGTGCCATGCAGATTTAAATTTTTCCCACTTGTGACGAATGCAGCTATCGAATTTTTTTGCATGCTAGTTAACATTCGTGTCAGTCAGCTGTTGGCTCTCACGCTGGCCACTAGAATCTTCCTGCCTATTCGTGACAGCCAGCTATAGGCTCTCACTCTGGCCAGTACAAAATGGCCGCCAACTACATGAAAACTGTCGTAGAAGCATGAAAAAATCGATTATTTCCCCTATCGATGGGAGTTGGGAAATGCAAAGTCGGTCTTTGCCTTTCCCGCTAACTTGGAGCATGTGCATGTAAATTTTGGTGCAAATCCATCGAAAATTGCAGCTGTGTATTCGTTACACACACACACACACACACACACGTCCTGCCTTTTATAGATAGAGATCAATTCAGTGGAAAATGCTTCCATTGGCGAGAAATTGAATCCCTTCTCTCAGAAACAAAATGTCACAAGTCTCTCGGTCAATATTTCCATGGTAACTTTTTTTTCTAACAAGCGACATTTCTTACTTCCCGCAGTTGTTCCGATAATACCACGTACACTCAGCCAACTCCATTCCTTTTGTATTCCATTAATAAAGAGTAGATCCCTCTTAACCAGCTTCTTCCTCAGAACTGTTACTTTGCAGCCGAAACTCCCAATGGGGTGCTTCCCTGACAACTACAATGTTAGTCGCTTTAAGTCCAGGGTCAACCGTCCTCATAATATGCATTTCTTACTTCCTCCTACTCTAAAACAATCTAACTCGGTAATACTCTAGCTTGAGTAACCCTTGTGCCTTTGTATTGCATAAACAATCAGTAATTTTTTTTTAAAAGCCTGAAAAAGTTCAGTCCTAAAAGCCACTGCTTCTTGTTATAAATAGATAGTTTGGAAAGACAATATTTATGGATTCTCTATATGAGTGAAATAAATATTAAAATAAATTTTTAAAAAGTGAACGAATTTATGTAACAAGCTAATAAAACAAAGGATCTTTTTCATCTGGTTGGATCATTTACTTGATTCTCAGAATGTTACTAAACTCTATCGCACTAAAAGCTGTTGAAGCTAAAAAAAATTAATTTAAGCCAAACCTGGCCTGCTGAACCCAGAGTAACGGCGGCTAATGGTAGAATAGAATTAAACATCCTCTTCATCTAAGGAATTTTTTTTTTACAAGACGTTTCCTGCTCCTCAATGCTAAGTTGTTCTGTTACACAGGCAGTTCTAAAATAATGAACTTTACCCCCGCAAAATATTCAGGGTCAGGTATCAAGGCTCAACGGGTTAAAATGTCATCGTAAAAGACTCGGTACCTTTTTTTTTTTACTCTTTTTTTTTTCTTTTCGTACTTCATAACCTTCTGATGCCAATTTCAAGTCGACTTGTTTTTTTTATTCTTTTCTCTCTATCCGTATAGCTCAACGTTAATTTATAAACTATGAATTTGGAATGAAAAAATCTCACTGAAATAGTCATTTAAGTAAGCGTAGCTTGTTAACCAATACACCACATATACTGATCAATAATAATGATGAGTATCGTGTGGTCCTGTGAGATTCCTAAATATCGAAAAATAAATATTTGTGGCGACGGTAAAATGAGTTCTACGTTCATCGTCATACTATGGAGATTGATTTACCTACAAACGTACATTCGGTCCAAAATGATGCATCTTAGTATAACTTCGCTTATTAAAGTTTTTAAATCGAAGTATCAATAGTTTGAGCCACATATATTTAATAACAAGGTTCTTCGCATATGAAAAAAAAAATGCTGCGAAATTGTCTTACGGCAAAAATCCTATACGGAAAATGTTTCTACGGTGAAAATTCCTGAGGCGAGTTTTCCTACAGCAAAAATATTTACGGCGAATGTTCCTAGAAGCATATGGAACGGTTCATTTTTATTTATTTTTTTTTTTTTTTTTTTAATCAGCGCGTTCAATTTGTTCTCATAAAACAGAAGAGGTCGGCCAGAATGCAGATAGTCTGCGAGTTCAAACTTCCTTTCCTTGAAACGGGAAAAAACCGTTTCTGTGCCATTCTCTTGCTAGTGATGTCATCTGCGTACACAGCGCAAATGTCTCGGGTAGATTTTGGCATCTTTGTGACCTTGATTAAAAGCAAAGGAGATGTCGAACATGTCCGTTTTTGTTTATTTGGCATTCCGTCGCAAAGCGGGTGTCTAATCTGAAATAACATTTCAATAACGTTGCACAACAGTTTCACTGGATGACCAGAGTTACTAAGAAGCAAAAATAATCACGCATCATTTGAGATTATTCGCAGAACAGCATACCCCCCGCACCAAAAAACAAAACAAAAAAAACGATCAAATATATACACTACAGTTCAAAAGGCCATGTCTGATAAATTTTTTTTTTTAAATTGGCCCCCAAAATAGTTGTTTTGTACTTTTAGAGAAAATTATTATACAGTGTAACCCGGATATAAGAGACCCGGATATAAGATAAACCCGGATATAAGAGACCCGGATATAAGAGACCCGGATATAAGAGAAACCCGGATATAAGAGAGATTTTCTCTGGTCCCAAATTAGAGCCTGTGTTAATGTATATAAAATAGACCAAACCCGGATATAAGAGAAACCCGGATATAAGAGATTTTCTCTGGTCCCAAATTAGGGCCTGTGTTAATGTATATAAAATAGACCAAACCCGGATATAAGAGAAACCCGGATATAAGAGAGATTTTCTCTGGTCCCAAATTAGGGCCTGTGTTAATGTATATAAAATAGACCAAACCCGGATATAAGAGAAACCCGGATATAAGAGAGATTTTCTCTGGTCCCAAATTAGAGCCTGTGTTAATGTATATAAAATAGACCAAACCCGCATATAAGAGAAACCCGGATATAAGAGACTTCTTCTCCGGTCCCGACAACTCTCTTAAATCCGGGTTACACTGTACATGGTAAAAAAAAAATTTTAGACATGATTTTTTATTAGAAATTTTATTATGACAAAAAAAAAAAAAAATTATGATTAAATTTTGCTCTCGTCAAAATATCCTCCTTTAGCCTTGATTACTGCAGCACAAACTTTTGGCATTCATTGCAAAAGTTTCTCAAAGTATAAGTTTAATAATAGATACCATTCTCTTTTCAATAACTCTTTTTTTTTCACTCTTCTGTCAAGTTCATCCCATGCTAATTCTAGGGGCTTCAAACTCTTGAACTCTAATGTATATAACGACCTAATACATTGATGCTCACCCTGCAGGGCCAAAGAGCCACACGAGGTAGAGGGTTACAGGGTAAGAGGTACAGTTTATGGGGATATATGAGGAAGATAACGGTTAACCCTAGACTTAAATAGGTTAAGATTGAAGTGATTATGGGAGTCGGTTCCACCGGGCAATGGTTCGTGGAAAGCAGCTGCTCAAGTGGAACTTACTTCCCACCAATGGAATACGGTTGGATCCCTACAAGGTGCGTGGCATGGCGGGTCTTGGCCGTGAAGGATAGATCTAATGGAACAAAGGAATGTAGTCCGCCTGAGAACTTTCCATAGAAATAGTGACTCAGTAGCGAGAGGCTTGAATCTTTTTTGGCTGCGAAGGAAGAGTTTGTAGCTCCTAAAATAATTAATCACCCACAAGGCCGTGATAATGACTGAAACGATCGAAAGCTACTTTTTTTTTTTTCATAATGACGTTTACCCTCTAGAAGTCTCAAGAGCCACTCGAGGTTGAGAGGCACAGCTTATATGGGTATATGTGGGGAAGATAACGGTTGACCCTAGACTTGAACGGGTTAAGATCGTAGGGATAGGAGACTCACTCTCTTGGGAATCAGTTCCACAAAACAGTGGTCAGGGCTGCTGAAGAAAGCTTATTATTTATGACAAAAATCTAAACAGGTTCTTTTATCCCCCGGTTCACGCCCCTCCCCGGAGTATGGAACAGAAGTAGAAGTCTATCCCTTGTTATCTCAGTATCTGTCTATATTTCTGAGATGAGGTATTATGTACACTATTTACATTATTCAGACTATTGTCCTCATCTTTGTTGCCATATTTATTACAACGTTTCGGCCCTTTAGTATCTGTCTATATTTCTCAGATGAGGTATTATGTACACTATTTACATTATTCGGACTATTGTCCTCGTCTTTGTCGCCATATTTATTACAACATTTCGGCCGTTCTACGTTCCGGCCTTCTTCCGGTGGTTGGAATGTCGACCTGAACCATTTATTTCTCTTACTGGGGTAGACTGTTCTAGTTCCACGTGCCAAGTTTAATGGATGTCAGTTATCAGTTATCTCCTGTTAATTTCCCTCTGAAAGTTCTCAACTGCCTTAACCGGGTATTGAACTCACACTCTTTGGGTCTGTCACTGGATCTAACCAACGCCTTTATCCACTGTACCATGTGTCCTTGAGAACTTTAAGATATTAATTAACAGAAGATAACTGATGACTGACATCCATTAAACATGGCCCGTGAACCAGTGAGCGAAATAAAGGGCTCAGTTCGACATTCCAACCACCTGAAGAAGGCCGGAGCGTACAACGGCCGAAACGTTGTAATAAATATGGCGACAAAGATCAGGACAATAGTCCGAATAATATAAATAGTGCCCTTGTTATCTGTTTAGGATTGGGTTTTTAGTTCGTTCTAAAGTCTACTTCGAATCTATACTTCCAACGGCTCTGATAGCATTCGGATTTCTTTTTTTCGATATTTCATTTCTTGCCCTTTCTTACGCTTTCTTAAGTATTTGAAGATGACAGAGTATGAATGTTGGTACCATTGCTGAAGGCCTGAATGATCTTTTTCCTTTCAGCTTTGCTCAGTTACGAAAATATTGGGTTTAACACAAAACGATTTTAACCTGTTCTCTTTCTAGCTGAATAACTCAAATTGTTTTTCAGTCATTCTTACGACAAATGACGTCAACATGGATAAACGTCTTATTTGAAAATCCGGAAAAAAGAAACTCAATTTATTTAGTGTTTTTTTCTTTTCTATTAAACATTTAAAATTATGGTGTTACACCCGTATATATATATATATATATATATACATATATATATATATATATATATATATATATATATATATATATATATACTGTATGTAAACCAACACGCTACCTTGAGTAGCTCTCAAGCCTTGGATGGACATAAGTAATAAAAATAAATAATAAAACCTGACATTTCTTTTTTTTCATTTCTTTATTTTTTTTAAACCTTAGCTTCCAAAACTTCAGTCTATGATCCTCATCCCAGAAAATAAATAAAAACGAAGGTAAAAGTTTTTTTCGTTTTTTATTATTATTATTATTTTTTTTTTAATGTCCATTTTATTCTAAAGATTGACCCTTGACTTGAAGAGGTTAAGATTGTCGTATTCTGGAAAGCACCCACTTGGGAGTCGGTTCCGCAAAACAGCGCTTAGTGGGAAGAAGCTGACATTCTTCCAACTTTGCAGACAGGTTGTATGTTGAATAAACGATGTTTGGTCTGATCTGGGGAAGTGGGTCAGGTCGAGAACTTTTCAGCACCTACCTCGAATGTTATCTAGAAACTGTTTACTTGAGTTCCAGCTGGCGGATGACTCCCTTGGAGCCAAATTTCGACAAGACGTGTGTGGGAGATAAACTTCCGGTTAAGTTGTTTGGAACTTTTACTTACACACACGCACGGCCAGGCTCTGATACACAAACCTGCACACACACGCAGAAATATATATATATATATATATATATATATATATATATATATATATATATATATATATTATATATATTGTTAATTTTGTAGACTACTCTACTGGAGTATAGATAAAAAACTCTCCAGGTTTGCTGTGCTTCTGTAGTTTCGGTAAAATGTAGATTTTTTTTTTTTTTTTGGCCATGGATGTGTTGCAATCCCAATATCGAAACGTTTTAATTCTTTTTTAATTCGGTGTAGCCCTTCTCCTACCACAGCTAGACTACCCAGTCTACTCTACTACTTAACCAATTCTTGGGAGTTAAAGAATATTTGAGAGGAAGCGAATACAGCTGCCTTGGTTGGAATCTGAACACAACAAGCCAATATATATATATATATATATATATATATATATATATATATATATATATATATATATATATATATAGTAATACACTTTATTTATTAATCCGGCAGATTTTGTCAGCTTAAACCCTATAACGCAGGTTCGAATCATGGTGGAGAATGCACATTTTTCTGTAATAATATTTCTCGAATATTTAGGCCGGTAGATGAAAATGAATAAATATACACTTTAATAAATAAACGGAGCGTCTACTCAAATAAGAGTATCCGCTAAAAATAACGTTAAAATGATTATATATATATATATATATATATATATATATATATATTTGTGTGTGTGTGTGTGTGTGTGTGTGTGTGCAAAAGTATTAGTTTTCAACTTATTCAAGATTATCTTCGTCTTTCTAAGCTTCTAACGTTCTGTCCTGGAGTAACAAGATGCCTCATAGGTTTAATTTTATTTATTTTTTTTCCCTGCTCTTTGGACTGTCATTGCTGAAATTTCTCTCTCAAAACATCTTATGGATTGTGTCGGATCTTTTCTAATTGATCTCTTTAGCTCTAAGTTGAAATGATGATCCTTCTTCCTGTTCTGACCTTCTGATCCAGTTTTCCTCTCTAGTGTTCCCACTTTTTTTAAAAACTTATTCACTATTCTTTGGATGGTTCTTGAAAGTATTTGAAGATGACAGAGTATGAATGTTGGTACCATTGCTGAAGGCCTGAATGATTTTTTTCCTCTCAGTTTTGCTCAGTTACGAAAATATTGGGTTTAACACAAAACGATTTTAACCTGTTCTCTTTCTAGCTGAATAACTCAAATTGTTTTTCAGTCATTCTTACGACAAATGACGTCAACATGGATAAACGTCTTATTTGAAAATCCGAAAAAAAGAAACTCAATTTGTTTAGTGTTTTTTTTTTTATATTAAACATTTAAAATTATGGTGTTACATCCGGTATATATATATATATATATATATATATATATATGTGTGTGTGTGTGTGTGTGTGTGTGTGTGCGCGCCCGCGCGTGTGTGTGTGTTATTATTTTTGTTTCAGTAGTATATTTTGTATGCCTTCATTACTTGCGTTGTGGATGAAATGATATGGGTATTGGAAATTTTTGAATGTGTTTTCTATGGATGTTTCTTCTTTAGGTAAATATTGGGGGCTGCAGATTCTTAATGCTCTCAAATAGAAACCATTTTTGTTTGTAGCCTTTCTATAAACGCCAAAATTGAGTTCGTTATTGTTTTTGTGTAACCAAATACACTCTTCCCTTCCTAGAGATCATGTTAAAGAAAATAATAAAAATGAAAGAGAAAGAAAAAGGAAAAGATAGATAGATAGATAGATAGATAGATAGATAATGAACAGAATCAAACAAATAGATGGATACGGAACAAACATAGATAGATAGATAGATAGATAGATAGATAGATAGATATGAAAAGACTGAGATAGATAGATAGATAGATAGATAGATAGATAGATAGATAGATAGATAGATAGATATGAAAAGACTGCGATAGATAGATAGATAGATAGATAGATAGATAGATAGGACCCTACAGTCTTATGTTGGCAACCAGTCTACCGTAGAAAGAACTGGCAACGAACTGCGGGAAAATCTTCAAAACGCTCTCTTGCAACAGGCCTTAAGCCAGCATGGACGAATGGGTTCATTTTACATTAGAATAATATCTTATGCTGAGGTGCATTCTGCCGATTTGCGATGTAAGCGTTTGCTTATGAGCATAACCAGGCCCGGTGCATATGCCCCGTACCCCCCACGCATCCATGATACCCCCTGCATATATGATCCTGCCACCCCACTCGACTTCATCTCAATTTTCATGGGGTAGTATTCATATAAAATACAAATTTTATTGGAATAATGTACAATAAAGCATCATATACAAAATCGAAAATAAATCCAAATGTATCTAAATCCAAATTAGAGACCTGTCATAAAAGACAATTCCAGGGCAAACCCCAACGTGGTGTAAGCTTGTCTCACTAGATCAATTACGACTGAATAGTGAGTTCGATCCTCACTGGGTGCCCCATGCTTTCGGCCATGTGCCATATCTACGTTTAGTAAATCTTTATAAGATACTGGCAATAAGTCTCTTCGTCGAAGAATATAACAGTTGAAATCGGAAAATAATATATTTATTCAGGGCCGGTACAAGGGTCTGATGTCCCCACCCTGAATCTATGATACGCCCCACCCCCTCTACGCTACTACACCTTAGGGCACCTCTGCGTGATATTATGGTTAGTAAACTTGTCTCGCTAAAAAAGATACCAATAAATAGTGAGTTCGATCCTCACTGGGTGCCCCATGTTTTTGACCTTGTGCCATATCTATGCTTAGTAAATCGCTATAGGATACTGGCAATAATGCTATTCGTCAAAGAATATAATAGTTTGAAATCGGAAAATAATATATCTATTCAGGGCCGGTGTAACAAACAGTCTGATGTCCCCACCCTGAATCTATGTTACTCCCCCCCCACTCTACTCCATCTCATTTTTCATAAAGGTAGTATTCAGATAAAATACAGATTTTATTGTGACTTAATTATGTACAATAATGGATCATATGCAATATAAGTGAACAATTCAAGTAGAAAAATCGAAAATAAATACAATGTATCTAAATCCAAATTAGAGACCTGTCATAATAGATCATTCCCGGGTACTCGGGCGTGGTGTAAGCTTGTCTCGCTAGATCAATTACGACTGAAGAGTGAGTTCGATTCACACTGGGTCCTCCATACTTTCGGCCTTGTGCCTTATCTGAGCTATGCTTAGAGAATCACCATAATAGATCATTCCATCTCTATAATAAATGCGAATATCAGTGTGGCACTGTATCACACTTTTTCAATTAAAGGGACACAACTCTCTAACTTTCAATAGTTCATGTTACAGAAATTTTGGATTCCCAACTTTTCATTCTTGTGATTGTTTTCGGCGATTTTTTATGCGATTTTTTGCGACGAATTTTCTTGTCCGATAATAATTTTTAGAACTTGGAAATAAATTTGGGAATAATCGAAATTAATTGCGAAATCCGGCGAAAGTCACCCATGAAACAAAAATAATTGTTTGTACAGAAAGTAAGGACCTACGTCCATCAAATTAAGTGGCGGCAGAAGAATTATCGTTGAACTTTTCAAAGGTAAGCTTAAAGATTAATGCAATACTTAGATGCAGCGATCAATTTTGAGTTCTTCTGTAGTTTATTGTTGCCTATTGCATACTGCAGCAGTATGGCTCGCAAGAAAGAAATCTCCGCCAACAGAGGATCAGATTGCAATCAAACGAGCAAAGGCTGTAGCGAGGAAAAGAAAGTCCCTAGCAAATGAAAACCCAGATCAAAGAGCAGCCA
>CAHIKZ030001226.1:125000-142500 GCA_903632075.3 Acanthosepion pharaonis
CCATTAGCTTATTTTGTTTACTATAAAACATTGAAAATAAATCTTAAACCTGACTTCAGTTGTTTTATTTTAATATAAATATAACCCCTCAAATCCGGACTTTGTAACCAATTCTTTATATTCGGAAAGTCTTCTTAGTCCGGTAATACTAAAAGTCTGTGACTGCGTGCGTGTTTGCGTGCTTGTGTGGTGCGTCCGTGCGCCCGGCGCAGGATGATTTTTTTTTATTCAGTAAGTATTTTTATTTTAACTTTCTTCAAACAGACAATTTTATTTTTAATTTAAATAATTTTAAGTTAAAGACAGACACAAAGAGATCCCGCTTTGCTGTTTTAGTCCATTTCTTTGTTGAGTAATTATTTATATTTCAGCTTTCTTTAAACAAACAATAGACTAGACGCCGGTGAAAGTTTATTGTAACTAACGGCCGACTTCAACATACGAAAGTCAACATTGTCTGATATAAAATCTTCCGAAGAAACTATTCTCCAGCGTTCACACTGTCACAATGAAAAAGGAAATAAAAACATGAATGTGATGAAACCTGGACTGAAATTGACAAAAAAAAAAGCTATTGAAAAGGTTATCAGTTTTATGGAAAGAAAGCCAGCATTCAACTATGACGATTGTAGTAACTCAAGCAGAGTTAAAAAGTGTCTTTCGTTTAAAAAATTTCAAGAATAAAAGCAAAACGAAGTGCGGAAAAAGTTGAGAATGCCATTAGAAGAGAAAGAATCATCATACAACAGCGATTAAAAAAAGTCCTCGTTACAATATTTGTTTTGCATACGTGGCATACTTAATTTAATAATTTTTCATTAATATTAGATAATTTGTTATTCCTTAAAATCATTTCCGTTATATTTCACTCGCAATTAGCTTATTTTGTTTACTATAAAACATTGAAAATAAAATGATTTCAGTTCTTTTATTTTAATCTATATATAACCCCTCATATCCGGACTTTGTAACCAATTCCTTATATTCGGAAGGCCTTCTTAGTCCGGTTATCAGGGATTCTACTCTAATACTAAAAGTCTGTGACTGCGTCCGTCTTTGCGTGCTTGCGTGGTGCGTCCGTCCGACCGGCGCAGGATGATTTACGAATTGTTTATACAGTAAGTATTTTTCTTTGAACTTTCTTTAAAGAGACATTTTTCTAATTAACATATTTTTAAGTTAAAGACAGCCACAAAGAGATTCCGCTTTGCTGTTTCGTCCAGTTGTTTGTAAAGTAAATATTTATATTTTAGCTTTCTTTAAACAAACAATATTTTAAATATTTAAAAATATTTTTTGGCATGTTAAAAAAATATTTTCAAATGAATAGGATTTTAAAATATTTTTTGGCATATTAAAAATATTTTTTAAGTTAATCTTTATAACCAATTCCTCATATCCGTAAGACCTTCTTTGTCCAGTTGTCAGGAATTCTAATATATATATATATATATATATATATATATATATATATATATATATATATATGCAAGTTTCATTAAGTATGACTGACAAGATAATTTAAGTTTTTTTAATATAATTTTTCATGTGATCTTTCAATTATTTTCTTTTCAATAGTTGTTTTTTCCGAGCGCTTTCGGCTATACATTTAGCCATTTTAAACGTTGTATTATATCAAACAATGGAAGCCTTATTAATAAAAATAAAAAAAAACTCAATAATAACAACTATGAACATGGACACAATATCTTGACCGTGTTCAGAAACTGAAAACATTATGTAAGTACATACATACAACAATTTATTTCTAGTTAACAGCTAATATATTTCAACTTTGAAATTGGCTAAATGTATAGCCGAAAGCGCTCGGAAAAAAATTTTAGAGAATTTATGTGTAATTTATCTACTGAAAAGAAAATATTATAAGATTTCATGAGAAATTATATAAAAGACTTAACGAAAGCACCTTTTCTGTCATATTTAATGAAACTTGCATGAAAGAAGGATTGCTGCCTAAATACACAATATATATATATATATATATATATATATATATATATTGTTCCACTCTCAGTTTCAATTAATATATATATATATATATATATATATATATGATCAAAATTTTCGAGACTCTTGCTATGGCAATGGAGCTACAAAAGTACGCAAGAGTAAAGCCGCTTGGCACAAAATAACTTTGAAATTGCATAGACACTAAGTTATAACTTCCCCGCACACTCCTAGGAAGGAACGCTCACTTAAACTGATTATAACAGTGCTTGCAAGGAACGGGTAGAGGTTCCATCACTGACCATGGCTTGTGAAGCAGTTTTTGGCTAAGTACAACATACCCCAGGACCGAAAGCATAATATCCCACAGATCTCGCTCCTTGCGACATTTCCTATTCAGATATCAAATCTCACTTGAAAGGAACAAGATTTCAAGGGAATGCGAAGGTGTAGCTGTTCACTATCCGAAAAAAAAGGAGTTCCAGGAATGTTTCCATCAATAGGAACGACGCTTTTTATTATTTATTTATTTATTCTATTTCGTCTATTCTAACAGGTGTGATTTTGGTAATTTGTTTGGGCTAATTTATTTTACTTATTTTATTGTCAATTTGTTTATTTATTTATTTATTTTTATTTTATTTTATTTTAAAACAATTAAAATAAATTCATCTAAATTCATCTAAATAAATAAATAAACAAACTAACAAACCGATCCCGATAAATTAACCGCAAAAAAAACAAATAAAGATAATCAATCCAAATAAATACATGAAGTAATAAACAAATTAAAACCTGCAGCCACCAAAATAATAGTTAGAATAAACTACAACAATCAACCCCAAAATGAAATAAATAGCTTTAATTATCTTCCCAAACCAAAACAAAATTATTAAATAAGCGATATAAACAAATTTTTACTACGTTAATAAAAACACCGATTAAAATAAACATAAAAAATAAATATATAAGATAAGAAATAAAAATAAAAAATAAAAATAACAATAAATAATGACAAGCAAAATAATTTAATCCAAATAAATAAATAAAGAAATAAACGACTTCCGGTAAAATAACCGCCAAAAAAGACTACCCACAATGCACCTCTGACCAGTATATATAAATAGCCGAGAAAAATAACAGCACTTGTGGCCTGACGATTGCGTCTAGTATGAAACAGATTGTCGCCTATAAGTGTTGACTTCTATGTTCACTTTTATATTTAACACGCTCTATCTCCGATATTGAGCACTTTATCCCATAAATATAGCACACCTTAAGACTATATTTCTTCATATATATATATATATATATATATATATATATATATGATCAAAGTTTCCGAGACTCTTGCTATGGTAATGGAGGTAATGTACGTGGAGTAAAGCCGCTTGGCACAAATTAACCTTGAACTCTATCGTGCATACACACTAAGTTACAAGTTTCTCACACACTGCTTGGAAGGAACGTTCACTTAAGTTGATTACAACAGTGCTTGCATGAAACGGGTAGGGGTTCCATCACTGACCATGGCTTGTGAAGAAGTTTTTGGCTAGGTACAAACTTTCCCCAGGCCCGAAGTCATAATATTCCACAGATCTCGCTCCTTGCGACTTTTTCTCTTCTGACATCAAATCTCACTTCAAAGGAACAAGATTTCAGTACTTCGAGGAAACCCAAGAGAATGCGACGGTGTAGCAGCTCGCTATCCGAAAAAAAAAAGAGTTCCAGGAATGTTTCCATCAATAGGAACGACGCTGGATAAAGAGTGTCGCTTTAGAAGGGGGTCTACTCCGAAGGAGATTAAATGCCGAATTGATATGTGTTGTAGTTAGCGGACTGAATATTCAAGAAATCTTATTAAAGAAAATACGCGCTCTCCAGCAAGATTCGAACCTGCACCGCCACTAGACAAGAGAAACCACTGACCTGTTTGTACCGAATCAGACACGGACTGCGTCGCCGATCAAGATATTCAGTCCAGTAGACGAAAATAAATATACAGTTTAATAAATAAACGGAACGTCTATTCAAATATGGGTATCCACTAAAAATACAGTCTAAACCTGTCGGATCGATGACTAAAGATCCATTACTTCTTTACATATTGCTTTGTTTACGTTTGGAAACGATTTTGAGCAGATATGAATGTTTCAAGAGTCAGAGAAAGATTTACGTTTATAAGGCACTATTCAACTTCGCATGATCGGCGACGCTGGCCTTAGCTGAGTTGGTATAAGGGCGTCCGACCTCACGACAGTTTCTCCTCTCCCGGGTAACGAAGGTTGGAATCCTGCCGAAGAACGTGTATTTGTCTTTAATAAGATTTCTCCAATATTCAGGCCGGTACACAAAAATAAATAAACACACTGTTTAATAAATTAACTGAGCGTCTGCTTAAATATGGGTATCCACTAAAAGTAACATTCACGTAATAAAATATGTGAAATTAATATTACTACTTTATATATATAATAATAATCGAGTCTCCCGTCGAGATTCGACGTATGAGGGTCAAGCAGATCAGTTTCCAGGAAACCGACAGCCCGACACCGGCACATGAGATTTGATTATAATAGTGAAGGCCTCGTACAGGACCATCCACACTTTTTGAAGGGACGAATACAGAGACCTGGTGCACCGAATGCCACGAGGTTCCCAAACGACCCTCCGCAGCTTTTGAATTCAGAGTTGTCCTTCTCCTAGACCAGTTGCCATCCAAGGCTA
Source organism: Acanthosepion pharaonis (assembly GCA_903632075.3). Classification (NCBI taxonomy): domain Eukaryota; kingdom Metazoa; phylum Mollusca; class Cephalopoda; order Sepiida; family Sepiidae; genus Acanthosepion; species Acanthosepion pharaonis. The sequence continues at coordinate 129,696 of CAHIKZ030001226.1, forward strand.
TAGAAACCAGTCTGTCCTGCTATTTTACCTATAGCTGGAGGGAGAAGAAGAGGATTCATACCTTTCCCAAGGGTATTAGCACGTAAGTGAATGCAATGGATTCGACTGGAATTCGAACTCGGCTCTGCTATTCCTCAATCCAAGCCGCTATGTTTACTCCACCGTGCCTCCTATATATTCGAAAATTATAACATAAACATGTTATAGAGACACTACAAAGCCACTACATTTTTTCAAGACTTCTGGTGTTTTCTCAAGTGATGTTGTTGATAATATTTGCTCTACTCTGTATTGAGCACTCTTTTAAGAAAAGCGTTTTTGGTTATTGGAATTTTATCCCGTCTACACCAATCCTATACTTGGATATATATATATATATATATATATATATATATATATATATATATTAAGCATTTCACCCCAAGCAAGGCGGGGAGCCACTAGGACATAAAGTGGGTTTACAGAAAATTTAGAGCAAGATCAGATAGGGTGATAGAAGAAAGGATGAGGGAGGAGGGTAGTGGAAAGATCAAGGCAACTGGAGATGTCGATTGACATTACATTTGAATAGTTGGAGATTATAGCTCTCAGGGGAAACTGGAATAGGGAAGGGTGTTCCACAGGCGAGAGGTGCGAGACATGAAGCTATTGGAGTAGAAGAGACGGCTACATTTAGGAGTTTCGACAGTGAAAGGGTGAGAGCGGGATGCCAGCCTCGTAGGGCGCTTGAACTCATGAAGTCTGGGAACCAGCGAATGCAGCTCCTCGGAGCAATTTCCATGAAAGTATTTGTAGAACAGATTGTTCCTCTCTTAGTTTCAAATTAACGTTTCTTTATTCATATAATCCCAATTTAATGTCATAATGTTAATATCTGGGTTTAATTTTTATAAAATCTCTTCCCTTTAAGACTAATACGCTCCACCCTCCCCTGACCACTGTTTTGTTTTCTGGTCTGATTGAAGCATTGAAATGAATAAATTCTGTATTAGTTTTCCGACGCATTTTTTGTAGCTGTCACAATTAAATTTCTAATTCCCACAAGAACTCAGTCTATACCGGGGTTGATTAAGACTTGACGAATTTTTCGTCGGCTGAAATAAGCTTATTTCCCATATGAGGTAATTCTGGATTTTATTGTGTACTAATTATTTGCTCTGAAATAATAAATACATTGATCTCTTTTTGTGGATTAGTTTTAATAGTTTATATTACTAGAATCCACTTGGATTATATACCAACGGATTTATTACCTTCGCTATATATATATATATATATATATATTAATTTAATGATAAACAGACAACTTTAAGGGTCCATGGTTATAATTTATTTCTCCAGGCAACTTCTTTTTTCCTAGCTCATCAGACCACACTTCCAAGGGTGGAAAAATGAATTTAAATTTACATATAATTTTTTAAACTTTTGACGGGTATTATTAAATTGATGTAAGGTGATATAGAGAGTGGTGAGAGATAGTGTAACAGACATGGTCGAAATTAGAGAGGGAAGGGAGAGATAGGAATGCTTAAAAATTTATTTTTATTACAGTACTTAATAGTGAGGAAGGTGGGTAAGGATCAGACATTGGCCTACTTCATAGGTGAACACTCGGGAAACGGTATAGAGAGAGAAAAGAGAGAAGGACAGATGTAAGAAATAAGAGATGGAATGGGAATATAAATTTAAAGAGGGAAATTAAGAGAAATATATATATATATATATATATATATATAATATCAGGTCATCCCATAAGTTCTGTCCGAATTTTGAATAAAGAAATCAAGTGACCAAATGTTACATTGAATTACAGATTCAATCAACAGTGTATTTTCCCTGATTATCTATGACTTCCTTCAATCTATTAACAAGCTTACTAATTCCATTACTGTAAAATTCTTTTGGCTTTGATTCGAAGAACTCACAAATGTCAGTTTTAGCTTCTTCCTTTGTTACAAAAGCTGTTTCTTCCAAATGATTCTGTAAGCTACGAAAGAAATGGTAGTCTAAAGGAGTAAGATCGGGAGAATAAGGTAGCTGAAGAATTTTCTCCCAACCAAGTTCTTCGATCTTTTGTGACGTGATTCTTGCTGTGTCGGCTCGCGCATTGTCCTGATGAAACATCACCTCTTTTCGATTCACTAGAGCAGGTCTTTTTTTCCTCAAAGCTTGGTTCAAACGCTCTAATTGCTGACAGTATATTTGAGCATTAATTGTTGCATTAGGTGGTAAGAATTCAAAGTGGATCCCACCAGATTGAAAGTAGAACCTTTTGCCCATGAAGTTCCCTTCTCAGCTGTGGCTTGGGTCCTTCCCCTTTACCAACCCACTGTCTATCACGCTTAACATTTCGATAAAAGATCCATTTTTCGTCGCCAGTCACAAGTCTATCCAAAAAAGATGAAACAAGTTGGCGAGAATGGAGAGAAGAGCAGATGTCAACTCGGGATTTGAGGTTGATTCAGACAATTCATGAGGCACCCATTTTCTAAGTTTAGGAACTTTTCCAAGTTGTTGAAGATGACGATGAACAGTTGTATGGTTTGAACTGAGAACCATTGCCAATTCCTCAACTGATAAAGCAGGATTTTCTTCAAGGGCTGCTTCAAGAAGCTTTACATCAAACTCAACTGGACGTCCGGTTCGATCTTCATCTTCAAGGGTGAAATCTCCACCTCTGAATTTTGTAAACCATCTTCTGCAAGTTCTTTCATTCACACATTCCTCTCCATAAACTGAGTGAATGTTTCTAGCCGCTTCGGCTTCCTTTCTTGAACTCATAAAGCATTATGTGCCTCAAATGATTCTTGGGTACTTCCATGTTAACAAGGTTTTAATCAAACAAAATTTAATTTTATTGTTCTCTGAAATAAAATTTGATCAGTTTAAATGTATCTAAACATAAAAATAATGTTCAGCTCCATTATAAAATACTCTTTAAATTTCGTTCATTTTAACAAAAAGTTAAAATTCGGACAAAACTTATGGGATGACCTGAGAGAAAACATTTCGATTTCATCTCAAATACAGTAAAATACATGAAATTTAACAGTATAGTTTACAACAAACCTGCCCTGAAGTGTGCCAGTCGCCATGTTCGTATGACCACAATCCGTACTCCTTTTTTCTTCTTGACTGTTTCTCGCCAATTGATGGCCCTTCCACGCCGCTCGTCTCAACGCCTCCAACCAGTATGGCTGTCGTATCGTTTTCCCTTTTTCCAGAATCTGACAGATGTGACGTGACACGGTCAGTTGCTTGGCAAGTGGCCGGCTGTTGGCAGGTTTCAAACATGAATTAATACCCGGTCGTAACGGGGATGTTCTGTCAAGGTATCGTAAGACTTCTCGCGAGATTAGCAAATATCTCGCCGAACGGACAGGCGAGTTTACGAAAATAAAAATATGACTGGCGAACGAATTTGCAAATATACGAAAGGGTTTAGTGTCTATGGGCTGATTCAACTTCTCTTTCTCTCTCTCTCTCTCCCTCCTCTCTCTCTCTCTCTCTCTCTCTGTGTGTGTGTGTGTGTGTGTGTGTGTGTGTGTGTGTGTGTTTCTCTGTCTCTCTCTGTCTGCAGGGTTTTTATTTCTCTTTCTCTCTCTCTCTGTCTATGGAGTAATTCAACTTCTCTCTCTCCATATATATATATATATATATATATATATACAGGCACCTAAACTATTTCTAATACTGTGTCTCTTCACGAAGTAGGCGATAAGATTCCGTTTCTTCATGATCTGGGTATCGCTATCCTTTCTTGGGGAAGATGGAGTAATTCATCTTCTCTCTTTCTCTTTCTCTCTCTCTCTCTCAAGATAGATAGATAGATAGATAGATAGATAGATACACGCACCTAAACCATTTCTAATACCGTGTCTCTTTGGGAAGGGTCTCATCAGATTCCGTTTCTTCATGATCTTGGAATCGCTATCCTTCCATGGGGAAGATAATGGAGTGGCTTCCCATTGCCATTTCCGTGATTTGGAATTCATGGTTTTTCGTCTCCTAGACCTGCTATTGTCCAAAACAAAAAAGCCTCATAATTAACCCATAGCCGGGGAAAACTGTATTGCTTTATCTTAAGAAAGATGATGGTGTGTTTTCCCGTTGCATCTTGCGCTATTTGCTTCAGATATGTGACGCATTCAGCGGTGGAGGGGCGTATTTAATAAAAAATCGAAAATTGCTTCCTTTTTTTTTTCGCTGCAAATTATTGATTATATCATATCTAAGTATTTTACAAAAAAAATAGAGCCGATTACACGATATTTCAAGCACAACGTGGGACAGAGCAGATGAAGAAACGATAGAGAGTTGAATGGGTAGCGTTAATTATGCTCAAATAAACCCATTGAAAATTAACCCAGCGGCCTTCTTCGTTATTTGTTCTGATCCTTGTGCCTTCACCAGCAAAAGCATTCTAGCCCTTTTTCCTAGCACGGTTCCGCCAACTCGATTCAACACTTAAAGTGCGGACGGAAATTCGATTTTCACTGCACTGTGATCAAATAAACCAACGTGGGGCAGAGCAGACGGTCAAACGAAGCGAACAACAGATAACCACCATTTGCCTGGCGCCAATATTGATCTGCGTAGGAAAGACCACGGGTCGAGCCGAACCGGCCGTGTTATATGTCTATAAAATGCTTTCGTGGCATGCGTCTGAAATAGAAAGGAGGGACTGCAGAATTTGATACTCACAGGTCGAATAGAGGGAAAAAGAGACAAGGGAAAACAACGCATGACATACCTGGTGGGCTTCAGGAACTGGATGGCAGAACGTGGTCTGGAGGTGTTGGCAGAGGCACGAAACTTATTGAGAGACACAAGGGATAGGGGGAAGCGGAGTGCCATGATTGCCTACGTCCTGAAAGGATACGGCGGATAAAAAGAAAGAATACAATGTCACGATAGATAGTCGAATGGGGAGGCATAATTCCGTTATATTAACATAAACCCATTGAAAATTAACCCAGCAGCTTTCCACGTCATTTGTTCTGATCTTTGTGCCTTTACCGGCAAAAGCATTCTTGTTCTTTTTCATAGCACGGTTCCGCCAACTCGATTTAGCGCTTAAAATGCGGAAGAAAATTCGATCTTTACTGCACTCTGATCAAATAACACAACGTGGGACAGAGCAGATGAAGAAACGAAACGGTCAACAGATAAGCATTAGTTGACCGGCGCCAGTACTGACCAACGTGGGGAAGACCCCGTATCGAGTCGGACCGGCTGTGTTAAATTTAGTGCTATCGAACCTTATGTGACATCTCGACACCCGTCACTTCTCCATCAACCTGCCGGGAATTATTCTAATGACCTTTGCGTTCTGGTACCTCGACCGCATGAATTTACGCATAGTACTAGACTGGGAACTAAGTCTTATGATTTTATTATTGAAATAAGTAAATGCAACCGTGAGTCCTATTTTAATAGTTTCTTTACTCGCACTTCTCGCTTGTGGAATTCTCCCCTAGCTTCTTTCTTCCCTGTTACCTACGATCCACAAAATTTTAAATGCAAAATTAATCGCCATCTTCTATTTGCTTGAATCCTGTTTTGTCATTTTTTTTCTTCACTAACATTTTCTCATCTTCTTTCACTCTCAGTAAGCCCTTTTCAGTCTTAGTGGCTTTATCGCCTTGCTTTGGAAACAGCGATTAGTATATTTGTGCATAGTTTTATTCATCGTCATATGACGCGTTTTTTTTTTCTGAGGAAGGGCGTATTCGACAAAAAAAAATCGAAAATTGCTTTTTTCACTGTAAATTATTCATTATATCGTATCCTAGTATGTTACAAAAATTTAGAGCCGATTACACAATATTTCAAGTTCAGTTTAGGTTTATAGTTCATAACCATACAATGAGATGAGGTAACATAAACCGTAGATTTGTCTACGGAATATCATTACATTATTGTTACATAATTAGAGTGAAATCATTAAGGTTTTTTTGTCAAAAGCATTTTATTTCTGGTCGTATATTAATTCAAATTATTTCTTTTTACAAGCTTTATTTTTGAAATGGAATAAGATCATTCTACATTTCAAAATTTCGCTGTTGCCCATCAAAATGACTGGAAGAAAGCGATCTAAAAACAACAATGGAAAAGAGAGGTAACAAAGCGTAAACGAAATAGCTCCAATTTGTTCAACTGATGAAAACTACCTCACAACAAATCGAATATCGAATTGATATTTTCTTTATTTATTTGTAACTAAATACATAATTGTCAACAAACTTGATATTCCCAATAATAAATTCTTAGCAAATATTATTATTGTTATTATTTTACTTAAATGTAAGGTAGTCCTATATTTACAATTCCTTACGGCTAACCATGAAAAGAAATGTTGATTGAAAACCGCCTGAAACCTTTAAGGCGTGTATTGCTGCAAAATTATCAAATATTGAATACACCCTTCCTCTCCCGAACGCGTCATATAATCTAGAATATATTGAAGAAAAAGAAGTTTAAATAAAAGATTATATGAACACAAAAGAGACATTTTAAAAAGCATCGTAACGAAACTGACTACAATTATGACATAAAAAGAATACTACTCTAATTAAAAGAGAAAACAATTAACTAAGACGGAACTGTTTAGAAAGAGGCCTTGCTGTTGGACGTAGTTTATCGTCTTACCCTGGACGCGGATGTAGTTTATCGTCATACCCAGGACGGAACTTAAGAGGGATTTTTACAAAACAATACACTTGATGTATTAGTCATTCATTGTAGTAAATTTGACTATAATTTTAGAATTTCGTATTAGTTAAGAGAAAGAAATTTATTAAGACAAACATCTATGAAAAGTGTACAATAGTAAAACTACAATCGTAAAACTTACCAGATTCACAGGATTAGAATATATAAGAATATACAAGAAGTTTAAATAAAAGATTATGTGAACACAAAAGAGACGTGTTAAAAAACAATACATAAAACGCATTTGTTAGTCACCGTAACGAAACTGATCAAAATTTCGACATAAAAATCCTGCTCTAATTAAAAGAGAAAAGAATTCACTAAGACCAAACTGCTAAGAAAGTTCTTTAATCGCTAATTCATCCACAGTAAATTTGCATCCAGCTTCTTACAACGTTTCATCATTCTTGGCAGATCTTCTATTATCACAATGTGGCATATTTCATAAGAAAGATGATGGAAACAAAAAGAAAAGGAAAAAAAAACAAATTAAATGAAATTGGCTAGATGATATACACAAAAGACATTATGAAAAACACACTATTAAAAACCATTGTTAAAAACACATTATTAAGAACACATTATTAAAAAAACATTATTAAAAACACATTATTACGAACCATTATTAAAAGCAAATTATTAAAAACACATTATTAAAAATGCATTAATAAAAACACATTATTAAAAACACATTATTAAAAATACTTTATAAAAAACCATTATTAAAAACATATTATTAAAAACACGTTATAAAAAAACATTATAAAAATCACATTATTGAAAACACATTATGAAAATCAGATTGAAAACACTTTATTAAAAACCATTATTAAAAACACCTAATTAAAAGCTTATTATTAAAACACATTTTTAAAAACACATTATTAAAAACTATTATTGAAAACACATTATTAAAAACATATTAATAAAAAACATTATTAAAACACATTAATTAAAACATTATTTAAAACACTTTATTAAAAACCATTATTAAAAATCATTATTAAAAGCATATTATTAAAAACGAATTATTAAAAATAATTATTAAAATCACCTTATTAAAAACACATTATTAAAAACGCAAAACAAGTTATTAAAACAAACAAAACAAAAGCAAAGCAACCCAAAAAACATTATTAAAAACATTTTTCAAAAATATTTTGAAAATTTAGAATTCGTAGCGTCTCTCGTTCATGCGCATTTGTAGTTGCATCAACATAAATCAACTTTATTTGGATATATATATATATATATATATATATATATATATATATATATATATATATATATATATATATATAGGACTCTACCGTCGAGATTCGACGTATGAGGGCCAAACAGATCAGTTTCCATGAAACCGACAGCCCGACAGCCCGACAGCCCGACACCGGCACATGAGATATGTTTATAGTGGTGAAGGTTTCGTGCAGGACCATCCACACTTTTTGAAGGGCCGAATACAGAGACCTGGTGCACCGAATGCCACAAGGTTCCCAAACGACCCTCGGCAGGTTTTGAATTCAGAGTTGTCCTTCTCCTAGACCAGTTGCTATCCAAGGCTATAGAACCCAGTCTGTCCTGCTATTTTACTCAAAGCTGGAGGGAGAGGAAGAGGATTCATACCTTTCCCAAGGGTATTAGCACGTAAGTGAATGTAATGGATTCGACTGGATATATATATATATATATATATATATATATATATATATATATATATTCATAGTCCAATTCACGTATATTTGCTTTTCTGCGACACGTGCCAACAAGGTAACTATGTGGGAGAACGACTAAGTCGTGTTTCAGAAAACAACATGCCTGGCCGCGTACACAATTCCGGAAAATCTTTGTTGAAAACACAACTATACTTAAAGATGAAAACAAAAACTAAAAATTCTTGAAGCTATATACATAAAACAGTTGAAAAATAAACTGAACAAAATAAACTACGAAATCTCCACAAACATTCTTAAATACCTATAATTGATAACAGAAGCCATTGGATTATACCAACGGCTTCCCATACTTAATACTTCACATTTTCACTGTCACGTAGTCATTTTTGACGTCACGTGCTGCGACGCGATTTTCGCTTCCGCGTCTCGTATACACGATTTAGTCGTGGCTTTGAAATTTTTCATGCAACAAAAACAGACTATTATTATTGTTTCGTACGTGTATTGTTCGATATATTGAAATGTAATTGTCATCTTTGATAATGGCTTATGTAAGCCGAAAACTTAGATTGGATTTAAACATGTAATGCAAGACTTTGCATTTCCCAACTCCCATCGATAGTGGAAATATTCGATTTTTCATGCTTCTACGGTAGTTTTCATGTAGTTTGCGGCCATTTTCTACTGGTCAGAGTGAGAGCCAATAACTGGCTGCCACGAATAGGCTGGAAGATTCTATTGGCCAGCGTGAGAGCCAACAGCTGACTGACACGAATGTTAACAAGCATGCTAGCATGCAAAAAAAAAAATCGATAGCTGCATTCGTCACAAGTGGGAAAAATTTAAATCTGCATGGCACTTTACTCCAATTGACTCATTCGCTTGTTTAAACGTTGATTCTGATTCCGCAGAACTGGTTTGGGTGTGAAAAGTATTTGTTGTTAACATTCTTTTTTCATTCGTTTTTCCAGTTACGAGTCGTTTTTAAAGCTGATCGTTTTGTGTTCATTTTGTTTAGTTCTTTTTTCATAACAGATTTAATGTTTAGTATAGAGCTTAGAAAAAATTCGCAGTGTGATATAGGCAAGAAGTAAGGCATGTAGCAACATCAGCACGGCAAAGGGCACTCCTTTAAGGGCAAGGAAGAGCAAAAATATTTTAAGTCAAGTGATAGCGATTGCTGTATGAGTCGTACGATTTTTGAATCAAGCACGGGCAACACCTAATGTGCTAATATATATATATAGTTGGATTGATGTAAGTTTGTGACCCTGAGTTTTACGTTTTTGCGATCGTCAGACAAACTGATTAATTATATATCTGTATATATATATATATATATATATATAGGCTGTTTATATATTTGTTATATAACGATTGCATCTAGCATGAAACAGCCTGTCGCCTCTAAGTGTTGACTTGAATGTTCACTTTGTATTTACGCACGCTCTATCTCTGATATTAAGCACTTTATCGCATAAATATATTGGTATATTTCCTCATATATATATATATATATATATATATATATATATATATATATATATATATATATTCCATTGAATAATTTTGACAAGTTTTGGCTACTTATTTTCAATTGAATTCTTTCATATTCACGGAAAGCTTTTTGGTATCATTATTAAGGAAGAGAAAGTTACCGTGTTGATACACATTGTTGATTTCGAGTACTTTCGATATTAACACAGTGTCATCATCAGGGTGTTGTTTTTTCAAGACAAATATTGTAGTGTTCATCATTTTCAAAGACAAAATTGCTGTGTTCATCTGAAAGTTAAACTTTTTTACTTGTGAAGTGAAGAACACTGTGTTTAGTGCTCAATTAAAAACTATTTTAAACTATCTACTGTACACATTTTAAAACATTTATGCAGTATTCATAATTAAATCATAATTAAATCATTATTAAAAAGTTATTAAATATCAATTAAAAACTCATTAAAAATTAAAAGATTATTAAATTATTAAAAATTAAAAAAATTATTAAAAATTAAATCAAAATTAAATAATTATTAAATCATTATCTATTTAAATCATTATTAAATGATTATCTATTCTACGTATCTTCATAATATGTAATCCTTCCTCGCTCTGTGTGAATCATTGCATGCGTATAGTTAACCCTCTTCTTTGAGTGGCTCATAATATTGATCTTCTAACTTGAGTGGGCTTTTGAGCCTTGTTTGAGTGAGGTGTAGAAAAAAAATTAAATAAGAAAATTGAAAATCAAACCAAAACCCAATCTAGGCCAAAGTTGGGAATTTTTTTTTGTGGGGGGGGGGGTGTTAGAGAATGGCCCATATTGTTCCGGCAGACGTCATAGCAGATGCGAAAGGAAGTGAAAATTCAGATAAGTATCATGACTTCTCGGAGAGAACGGGGAAAAAATGTTCTGAGAACATGAAGATTGCTGTCCTGACGGGAGATAAACAACGAGCTGGGAATGGTCACGAAGTGAGGGGGTAAAAAAAATTTTAAAAAATAAAATAAAATAAAAACAATGATCCTTGCCTCTCCACAGCTGCGAGATGACACTTTCAGATTTTTTCCGGAATAAAACAAAACAAGAGCAGGTGGACTAGAAACAACGCACAATAGTGACGATGCCATCGCAAACGGATTTTAACAAATACGTCACTATTTCAATATCCGGTTTCCATGTAAAAGAATTTCATAAAACTGACCAAAGTCTAGTTAAAGAAATGAATACTACATGGCGAGTCACAACTTCAAGCTTTAAGCAATCATGATATATATATATATATATATATATATATATATATATATATATATATATATATGCAGTAGCGTCCAAAACTAAGGGACAAAATTTTAAAACCTAATATTTGTTAGAAATAACAACTGTGAAAAGCTGAAATTTTGACAACTGGTAGTCGTTGTCATCCATAATAACATACTAAAATTTGAATCATTTGCAAAGGATAGAAAAAGAATTATAACAATTATTTATTTATTTTCAAAATAGAATCGTCCAAAAGTAAGGGACAAAATTGAGAAAAACAATGTAAACAGTATGCTATATTCCAATTTTTGATTTCCTCTAAAGAATAAGTCTTACTTAGTCATTTGTAAACGTTGCATCAGCCGGCACTATGGCGAAACGCAAAAAAACTTGATTACTCTGTGAGACAAGCTATTGTGAAGCTACACAAGGAAAAGCACACCATTAGAGAGATTTCAGAGAAAGTGAAACGTTCAAGAGTGTTGTAGGCAGGGTTGTTAAATCCTAAAATGATACTGGCAAAATAGTTAGTGCTTTTAAAACCGGCAGACCCGCAAAACTTCGGCAAGAGAAGATCGAATAATGCAGCGTATGTCATTAAAGGACCGTTTTAAGTCTTGCACAGAAATTAAAAGGGTTATGAATAGTACCTCATGTGTTAATGTGTCAAGACAGACTGTTTGTAGACGACTGCAAGAAATAGGGCTGTTTAATCGAACCCCAGGGAAGAAACCACTTGTTAGTTCGAAGAATAAGAAGAAGAGATTAGAGTTTGCAAACAGGTATGTAATTTGGACATATGAAAATTGGGCAAAAGTATTTTTCAGTGATGAAAGCAAGTTTAATTTATTTGGAAATGATGGAAAAAACAATGTAAAGAGACGTATTGGTGAAAGATTAAGTGCAAAGTGTACTAAGAAAACTGTCAAGTTTGGGGGCGGAAGCGTCATGGTATTTGGAATGTTTTCTAGCCAAGGTACAACGCCTCTTGTCCGGTTACAAACTCGTGTAAACGCGCAGATCTATAAAAACATTGTTCAAGATAATGTTGTGCCAATCATACAGAATTCAGGTTTCGATAGGGCTACAGAATTCAGGTTTCGATGTGTTACCTTAGGAAATTATGGATTGGCCACCGCAAAGTCCTGACTTAAATCCAATAGAAAATCTTTGTAAAAACCTTAGGAGTGAAAGTTAAGGGAAGAAATCCCACTAACACGGTGGGTGAAGCTTCAAGAAGAATGGTCTAAAATTAGTATCGAGGATTGTCAAAAACTGATTCGTTCTTGTAGTCGAAGATGTGCAGCTGTCATTGAGAGCAAGGGCTCATTTACTAAATATTGATTGTACATGTATTTTTATTGTTTTTTTTGCCGTTTACATTGTTTTTCTCAATTTTGTCCCTTACTTTTGGACGTTCCAAATTTGAAAATAAATAAATAATTGTTATAATTCTTTTTTCTATCTTTTGCAAATGATTCAAATTTTAGTATGTTATTATGGATGATAACGACTACCAGTTGTTATTTCTAACAAATATTAGGTTTTAAAATTTTGTCCCTTAGTTTTGGACGCTACTGTATATATATATATATATATATATATATATATATTACCGTAGATTGCGATAGATAGATAAATATACTGACGATTACAT
>CAHIKZ030001226.1:145000-155000 GCA_903632075.3 Acanthosepion pharaonis
CTAAAAAATAAATTATATATATATATATATATATATATATATATATATATAGAGAGAGAGAGAGAGAGAGAGAGTTAAAATGAGAACACATGTAGTATAATTCAACTATAAGTAACATTTAATTTAAAAGAGGGTTCAATAAAGATTATAGCTAAATATTATTCGTGTAGCGATTTTTAACATATTTTGTTTTAATATCGTAAAATAAATAAAATTATATATATATATATATATATATATATATACAGAGAGAGAGAGATATAGAGTGAGTGAAAAGAGAGAGATAGTTAAAATGAGAACACATGTAGTATAATTCAACTACAAGTAACATTTAAGTTAAAAGAGAGTTCAATAAAAGTATAGCTAAATAAATAAAATTATATATATATATATATATATATATATATATATATATATTTGCCATAAATAGTCAAAACTGTTACTTTGCCGTTAACACTCGTGTGTTTTTCCCTGTCAAGCCTGTTCTTCCGTCCATGCGTAAGGACGTTCTCACTCCACATCATAATAGTTCTTTAATTTATTTCTTTAAATGTAGTTGAGGTTGGCGCTACATAGGGAGAACAATTCAAAGGCTGGATGTCGGAATAAAGCAACACGTTCCAACGAAAACCTGAAACTTTAAGTGCACTTCTTCAGACATTCTGACCAATACATACGGGTCTTCCATCGCAGAACACCTAATAAATAGCCATAATTGTGCTACTTGTTTCAGTTCGGAATCATTTACCATTCTTAGAAAGTCCCACTCGAATTACTACTTGAAAAGTGTTGGAGGCAATTTATATTTTATCTTTGAAGCCCTCACTGTGTAAACAGAAGGACTTCTTACTGGGCCTTCAACTAATTTCCATCTAAGCAATATTTTTTTTTTCCCTCAATAGCGACTGTCCACATTTTTTAGTGTTAATTCTACTTATTAATCTCGATTTAGCTCTGTTGAGGGAGGTTCGAAACCGGGTAGCCTAGCCCATTTTTCAGTTTTACTTTTTTATTGATTAGCATCATGAGTGGTAATAAAAAATAATTTTGTCTTTTTATGGCAGTCATAAAGTTTAGTACCACAAAACATATCTTTAAATATATATATATATATATATATATATATATATTTGGTTGGATGTATCAACCAAATATGTTAGCTCTATCTCTGATATTGAGCGCTTTCTAATAAATACCGCGCATATAATATATAAATAATTATACATATATATATTTATTTATATACACTTTTCACACACACACGCACACACACACACACACACACACACACACACACACACACACACACACACACATATATATATATATATATATATATATATATATATAAAAAGAAAAAACAGGCCACTTTATGGTACCATTATAATAATTTATTTCACCAGAGTCCTTTTAAAAGGACGCCGGATCATCAGGTAGCACTTCCAACAACGAAATGAAACGAAAATGAGATTAATATATATATATATATATATATATATATATATATATATAAGAACTACTGAGGCAGTTCATGATTCAGATATTGGACAGCATTTGCTCGACAGCCATGATTGTGCCACCGACTATGAAGACACTTGGCTTTCGATATGACACAGTGCTCGCTTGGTATACCATATCGGAGTTCTGGAGGCTGTATTTATAAATTTTTTTCAGCCCAGCCTGCGCAGACAGAAGGAGCATTTTGTACGCTCCTTATGCTTGTTGGAAAGACTGTGAGTGACTTTTTTTCCTTTTTATACTCTTGTGGAACTTGCCATTTTCATCCCCTTCTAATTTTAATCATTTGTAATTAAAATACATCCCCCTTTTTAATCGCATTCCAACTTCCCCTCCTCATTCGTTACATATATATATATATATATGAAGAAAATATACTGAAAAAAACAAAAATCCTAATATGCGATTATGCTGTTTTAATGTTTAATGTCAACGTCGGACGTTTCGGTCTAATAGACCATCTTCAGGACATATTCATAAAACATAATTAACATAGACCATATACAATTCAACATGAAAAAGACGATGGACATAAAAGCAATACCAATCCAAACAGATAACTGAAATCTTTTATAAGATCAGCGTTCCGTTTAAATATGAACACGTCGTCGTCACGTGGGCGATGTTGTGAAAATAAAATTCTTTTCGTTTTTCATTCAAAATACTCAAATTTTAGGAATACGTTTTCACAATATCGCCCACGTGACGAAGGCGTGATAATGATGATCATGCAATATATAATGTGATACAAAACACCGTGTCACTGTACGCACCATCTTTTACCAAATTCCAGCATTCTCAATGCAATGCCAATTGTCACCTTCAATCTCCTTGAATACTGTTCTTTTATTCTTCTCTCTCCTTAATAAGCATTTTTCTCACATTCTCTAACTCCATTGTGCCTTAGTGGCTTTATCGCCTTGTTTGTGGGTGAAATGATTTAGAAACAGAAACTCATTTCTACACTTAAATTGTTCTATAACCATTAATTAAGCAGGTTTTATTGGAAATATGCCTTTGTTGAGGTTTGAACTCTTATCCTTGGGAATTTGTCTTTCCATGAGAATTAGGTACATAAAACTAAAATTCTCTTCACCAATGAAACCTTAACCTTCACATGAAAATTTAAGAAATTTAATCAAAGAAATTTCATTGAATAATTTAACAATTTTCTCATTAGAAATTTATAAAATCTCTTTACAAAACATAATATCCAAATACACTAACAATTTGTGCACAAGCAAAACCTACATTTGTTCCAATTTTGGGGAGGTGAATTTGCATCAAGCAATGAAAATTATCAATCAGAATTATTACAATGAGTTCCCATCATTTCAGATGGTCCATCAATGCTTATAGAAATGTTTTGAAAACAAATTTTATAATATCAAAACAATTAAGGGTGATAAAAATAAGCATTTTCTATTTGTTTCACACAATTACATTATAACTAAACTATTTCATCCAAAATATTTATTCAATATCAGATTTTGTTTTCAATTTTTTCCAAAGCAATGTAAACTTCAATGTTTCTGTTAAGATCCGCATTTGCATAAAATCTGGGTGACTTCAACAAGTTTAAATCATCCAAGTTCTTTATGATTTCTTTAACCTGCTGATTGGTTGGTTTTACCCATATTCATCCACTTCTGTTAGTCAATGAAATTAACTATTTGCTTGAAATGATGTTAAAACATCATGTTTGCTATTTTATATTTATCTTCACACAAATACAAATAAACTGAATTTTTCTTCAGATATTTAAGATATCCTCTTCCTTATACTGAAGGATTATATTCATACTAGCAGCATGGACCGGCGTTGCCCAGGCTTGATTCAAAAATCGTACGACTCATACAGCAATCGCTATCACTTGACTTAAAATATTTTGCCCTTCCTTGCCTTTAAAGGGTGCCCTTTGCCGTGCTGATGTTGCTACATGCCTTACTTCTTGCCTATCTCACACTGCGAATTTTTTTCTAAGCTCTAAACTAAACATTAAATCTGTTACGAAAAAAAGAACTAAACAAAATGAACACAAAACAATCAGCTTTTAAAAAAAAAAAGACTCGTAACTGGAAAAACCGAATGAAAAAGAATGTTAACAACAAATGCTTTTCACACCCAACCCAGTTCTGCGGAATCAGAATCAACGTTGAGTTTAAGCAAGCGAGTGAGCCAACTGGAGTAAAGTGCCATGCAGATTTAAATTTTTCCCACTTGTGACGAATGCAGCTATCGAATTTTTTTGCATGCTAGTTAACATTCGTGTCAGTCAGCTGTTGGCTCTCACGCTGGCCAATAGAATCTTCCTGCCTATTCGTGGCCGCCAGCTATAGGCTCTCACTCTGGCCAGTAGAAAATGGCCGCAAACTACATGAAAACTGGCGTAGAAGCATGAAAAAATCGATTATTTCCACTATCGATGGGAGTTGGGAAACGCAAAGTCGGTCTTGGCCTTTCCCGCTAACTTGAAGTATGTGCATGTAAATTTTGGTGCAAATCCGTCGAAAATTGCGGCCGTGCATTCGTTACACACACACACACGCACACACACACACACACACACACACACACACACACACGTCCTGCCTTTTATAGATAGAGATCAATGTTTTTCAGTTGAAATCCAAGTTAACGTTGGTAGCATTAGCATTTAGAGCTCCAACTAAAGGTTACAGAGCCACATTTTTTTTTTTTTAGAAACGGTATCTCTTTGCCGTTGCCAGTGACATATCCTCTGCCAAACCGATGTAAAAATGCGATCCAAAACAATATCCGGGTGCTTTATATATAACGGTGGAATGGTTGCCAAGCAAGTTTTGCAAATTAACTAGTTTAGCGATTTCGACACCCATGTCCTTGTGTCGGACTTAGCACCACAAATCTCTCGAAATGTTTCTGTGTAGTGTTTCACATTAGAGAACAGTTTCCAATACAAACAAACGTGTGAAATGAATTTGATGTGTTTATTGCGATTGCACGATATAATCACTTTTCAGAAGATTGATTAACGTGGAGTTGAAGACAAGGGCGTGGGTGGGGGGTATATTGTTGTTGTTGTTGTTTTAGTTGGACGAGTCATCGCTTGACAAGGAAGGGCAAAATTGGGTTCTTTATGTTGTCATGGTGACTGATCATGCTACTCAACCTCTCTCTCTCTTTCTCTCCCGCTCTCCCTCTCTCTCTCCTTTTCACTTTATCATAGATTATTTACTTCTACTGTATTCTTCCTTCGATTACAGGATTTCTACTCTCTTTAAGGCTTTGCTTGTTCTTTCTTTCGTTCTTTCTTTCTTTCTTTCTTTCTTTCACGTCGGTTGCTCTTTAGCTTCATTTGAACTCATTTGTTTATTCGTTTTCTTTCTTTCTTTTATTTTTTTTCCAATCTGTCTCTCATTTTCCCTTTCTGCCTTTAGTTCATCTTTTCCTCTTTTATCTTCATAAACATTTTTCTCATTTTTCCTCTATTTCTTCGCTTTTGCTTCCAGTCTTTCTTTCTTTCTTTCTTTCTTTCTTTCTTTCTTTCTTCCTTCTTTCTTTCTTTCTTTTACTTTTCCAATCTGCCTCTCATTTTTCCCTTCTAATTCCATTTAATATTTTCCTCTTTTTCCCCTTATAATTGTTTTCTTATTTCCCCCCTATTTTTCTCTTGCTTCCGGCCTTTCTTTCTTTTTCTTTCTTTCTTTCTTTCTTTCTTTCTTTCTTTTACTTTCTTCTTTCTTTCCTTCTTTCATCTTTCTTTCTTTCTTTTACATTATCAATCTGTCTCTCATGTTCCCATTCTGATTTCAATTGAATATTTTCCTCTTTTTCCTCTTATAATCGTTTTATTTTTCCTCTATTTCTTCTCTTGCTTTCGGCCTTTCTTTCTTTCTTTCTTTTACTTTGTTCTTTCTTTCTTTCTTTCTTTCTTTCTTTCTTTTACTTTGTTCTTTCTTTCTTTCTTTCTTTCTTTTACTTTTCAATCTGACTCTCATTTTCCAATTCTGATTCAATTTCATGTTTTCCTCTTTTATCCACATAATCGTTTTTCCGCTATTTCTTCTTTTTTTACTCTTTCCGGCCTTTCTTTCTTTCTTTCTTTCTTTCTTTCTTCCTTTTGCTTCTCAACACGTCTCTCTTTCTTTCCACTTTTCCACTTTTCCTCTTTCCCCATTCTCCTTCCATCTTCGTCTCTTCATCCCTAATTTTTCTTCTATGATCTGCCTGCATTTCTTCACCCAAAGACATCCTCCCCTACATTGCTGGAAATCGTCACCTGAGATTAACTAAAAAGCAATAAAAACTCGTCGTTTTTATGTCATTCAACAACATGGAAACCAGAAAAGTTCAACAATCCTACAATCAGAACAAGTAAAAACAAGATGGCGCACAACACAGCTTACGTAAACTTTCGCTTTCGGTTAAAATAAATAATGATGAGAGTCTATTGAGTGCTATTTTTTAAAATTATTTATTTATTTTTTATTTTTCTGGTCGGGTTGTGAGGAGAAGTTTAACGATGATAAACAAAATAAGCTTGGGATTGCAAATGAGTTTGCAAGCAGCTAATAAAATCCTATATTTAGACTATTTAAAGAGAACGCTTTTCATATGTACATAGATAGGCATACATTTAAAGCTTTATCACTCAATAAGTTTATATAATTTTTATATCTACATCTATGTATATTTATGTTTATAGTTCCTAGCAAGTAATTCAAAATGACACAATGTGTTGATAGCGATTTACTGTACCTTACATATGTCGCAAGGCCGAATGTATTGAGTGCAAAGTGTTCCTGCTTGTTTCATAAATAAACAGCGCCTCTAATTAAAATGGGTATCCACTAAAAGTAATGTTTAGATTAATATATATATATATATATATATATATATATATATATATATATATATATATATATATATATAAAACTTCTGGGATAATAGCTGCGACATTGCTCTATTTATTGAACAATTTAATTCATGCCACATAGACTGGAAAAAAAAATTACTACAACCAAAGAATTCTCCAATTACCATATTAGTAAAAAAAAAAAAACGAACTCTCTTTTAAATTTTCAAAAAAATTCTATCTTAGCGTTGCAGAATTTCTTACAGTTAACAATAACACATTTCTAAAAAACAGATTTCGATTCGCATCTAATCTTTCGTGTCCCGTTATTACCTGGATCTATTTAAAAAACAAAAACAAATCAATTTCCATGCCTGATGATGTCTGTATGAACAGATGAAAGTACGAGCAAAAAAAAAAAAAAAAACCTTATACAAGTTGAATTTATTAAAAACAGGGATCATAACATTCATCTAGAGGTTCGTGGGTTAATGTAATTTTAATAAATTTGTTTGCGAAGATGTATTCTAGCCATTTATATCATTAACTTCACTAATCTGTTTTTGTATGAATGATTCATGTAATATATATACATGCATACACACACACATACACGCACACAGACACAGACACACACACACACATATATATATCTATATATATATATATATATATATATATATATATATATATATATATATATATATATATATATATATAATATAAATAAAAGGTGAAAGACAATAGGAAAACTGTATTATTAGCCGACTTGTTTCGTCCAATGTGGACTTTTTTTTCTTTTTCTACAGGTTAACTCCGAGAAATTTTTCATATATATATATATATATATATATATAGATAGATAGATAGATAGATAGATAGATAGATAGATAAATCTGAATGGCCATTTCACTACAGAATTAATAATTATCGTAACTGAATTAAGTCGACTCCCCATTAAAAATTATTACCTGTAGAACAACATTTCCGCCTAGAAAAACACGATTTTAAAACCCATGCCAAATTCGCTATAATTGAGAGAATAAAAAAGTTCAGAGCAGATAACATTAGAAAGATTTTAGAGTTCCATGAAAATAAGTGGAAAAAAAACGCACTATCCAGTCGGGCTTAATCACAAATTTAACAATATAGATATTATTAAAATATAACCCCACAAATCAGGACCTACCCACATTTCTCACCCCACACAAGACAGACATGCTTGGGGAGGTTTGAGGCCTCACCTTATACACACACTCACACGACTATACACAACACACACATCATACTCACTCACTCCATAATGAGCCAAATGATAACACACACCCATAGCAATATACACGCTTACACATATCATACTCACTCACTCCCTAAGAACCAAACAACACACGCACACACACTTAACAGTGACACATCCCCTTTCCAGGTATCAATAAAACTGCCAAAATGACCAAGAGAATTCAGAGCAGCATGAATCCATCCAGCTCTTATCTCAAATAACAACTTAAAAGAGAATGTTTGACCAACACAAAGTCTGACCAAAATTCATGTTAAAAGATAAAAAAAAAAAATAAAAATGAAAACTACATAGAAAAGTTCATTTTCTCCATCATTCATTTCTGTAGTTCACTGCTACTAGCAAGCAGAATTTTTTTTTCTCCTGATGAAGGCCATGCTGGCTGAAACTAGTCGAGGAATCTAACTGAAATAATAAAAATGAAAGAATATTAATATAAAACCCAGTATGTCGAAAGATTTTAATTTTTTAATATTTTTTATTATTCAAACACACACACACACACACACACACACACACACACACACACACATATATATATATATATATATATATATATATATATATATATATACTCGTCATTAATGTATCGAGCACTGTTGGCTACTGGCGTTTGTTTACATCCGTCAACAATACGTTAGAAATTCCCTTTCTCTCTGCTGCGCGCCGATATCTTAGGGGTAGGATCTCCAAATCGGTAAGGTTTCGAATGTCTAGCCACACTAGTGAGCTGTGATACAGCGAAACAGGCCTGTATGTTGATGACCATGTTAATATATATATATATATATATATATATATATATATATATATATATATATATATATATATTATTGTTCCTATCTTAGTTTTAAATTAACTGTTCATTCTTCATATAACCTCAAGTTGATGTCATAAGGGTAATCTCTGGGTTTAATTTCCCTTTAACACAAATACCATCCACCCTCCACTGACCCCTGTTTCGTGCCTTTCGTCTAACTGGAAACAGAAATGAATAAATTCTGTATGTTTTACGACGTTTTTTTTTTTTGTGTGTGTGTGTGTGTAGCTGTCACAGTTAAATTTCTAATCGCGATACGAACTCAGTCTATACCGGGGTTGAATAAGACTGACGAATTTTTAAATTGATAAAATCTGCCATTATTACTATAAACGTTATTTTTAGTGGTTACATTGGAGCTCAATATATTTATTATAGAGCATATAAATGAATTGCATAAAAATGAAACTCACTTGTACTCCATTTTGATGAACATTTCCCTGGAGCTTGTCAATGCTAAAACGTTTGTTAAAAAAATTATGGGGAACAATTGAGATTCATTTTTATAATAACTGTAAACTATATATATATATATATATATATATATATATATATATATATATATGTGTGTGTGTGTGTGTGTGTGTGTGTGTGTGTGTGTGTGTGTGTGCAGACAATCAACCTAAAAGATGATCTCAGAAGAGACTGAAAAATTATTTGAAAGAAAATTTTGGAATTTTTTCTTGAATAATTTTCTACAGCTATCAAGAAATTAAAATATGTCATCATAATACGTCTAAATCATTTTAACCAAACATGATTGAATATATATATATATATATATATATATATATATATATATATATATATATATATATATAAAGACAAGAGGAAAAAATATTATTAGCCGACGCGTTGCGCCCTCTAAGGGACTTTAGGCAAAGATAGGGATTTATTTTGAGCAAAGATATCATTGATTTTAAATTTGAGAATCTTCATGAACGTTCTCAACTACCTGATGAAGATTCGGTTTGAAATCAGACTTTCTTTCTCCTAGACTGGTAGCCAAATATGTTCTGCTGTTTTTTTTCCCATGGCTGGTGTGGGAGAAAAGACAATTCACTTTTCAAAGTGAATGTGGTGAACTTGACTGGAATTCGAATTCGTATCTCCGATTTCTCACTCCGAACCGCTAACCATTATTCCAACGTACTTCCAATTGATAGATAGATAGATAGTTAGATAATGACAGTTTGTGATAGACATATAATGAATAGTTTGAGATAGATAGATAGATAGATAGATAATGACAGTTTGTGATAGACATATAATGAATAGTTTGCGATAGATAGATAGATAGATAGATAGATAGATAGATAGATAGATAAGAGCAATGAAAATGAAAGAGAAAGAAAAAGCAATAGATAGATAGATAATGAACAATATGCGATAGATAAATTGATCGATAGATAGATAACGAATAAACTGATATATATATATATATATATATATATATATATATATATATATAGATAACTTATACTCGTTTCGAAAAACATTCGAATTTTTGATTTGCTAATAATCAAAT
>CAHIKZ030001226.1:162500-165000 GCA_903632075.3 Acanthosepion pharaonis
ATCGGTTTGTTAGTATATATATAAAGAAATTTGAAATTCAAAATTCTCAGCGTCTCCGTTCCCATCATACGCATGTATAGTCGCGTCAACGTAAACATAAATTCAACCCTAAAAAACGAAATGCGTCAAACGAAACTTTTTCCACATTATCATACTTCCTTCCGCTAAAATTGGCATACGAAAAGTTAGATAGCATTTCCCCTACCACTTATATATATATATATATATATATATATATATATATATATATATATATATATATATGTGTGTGTCATCCACGACAGACCGTATCGCAGCTCATCAGTGTGGCTAGACATTGCCTCAAGCCGAGATCGAAACACGACTGACTTGGTATCAGTTGAAAATTTTACCCCTAAGGCATTGGCTCGCCGCAGGGATGAAAGTAAATTTATATTCGTATTTATAGACGCATTTATTTTTAGGCACACACGTCAGTGACAGGAGAACTCGAATCGTCTTCACAAAGAGTCTTGCATCAACAGCAGTAATAGTCACTGTTTACAAATTCACTTTTCTTCGCGAAGAGCTCAACCGAAATATTCACAGAAAAGACTGTTTAGCTGTTTCACAGCTCATCAGTGTGGCTAGACATCCGATTGCCTCATATATATATATATATATATATATATATATATATATATATATATATATATATAAGGTTTATGAAAATAAAATGTCTTTACAAACTTTTTTTTGGGGGGTGGGGTCCTCACACCAAAACAAAAAAACAAAAGTTGGATAATTCGGCTGCCTTCGGCCTAGAAATACAATCTTATACAGTCGTGCAGCTATGCGTCCGCTACCATTCGCGCGGCCGGATGTAAAAATCGTATCTGCGTGCTCACGATATGAATATCCGGCCATTGTTAAAGGGAACATTTCTTAATTAACTTACTACTACACACGTTAAATGTTGAAGACAGATTAAGAAAAATGTACACGAATGACAAATGTAACCTAGTCTACATGGCAATACAACGCCATCTACCGTAAACTTTCTTTGAACTTAATAACTTAAATGTTGAAGACAGACTAACAAAAATGTACACGAGTGACAAATGTAACCTACTCTATATGACAATACATCGCCATCTACTGTAAACTTTCTTTAAACATAATAACTCAAAAACGAAGGGCTTTCGGTGTGAAAATTTTGTAAAGGTATTATTGATACACCCTGCATCCCGTCGAAGTCGACGTATGAGGGTCAAGCAGGTCAGTTCCTAGGAACCGACAGCCCAGAAACCAGGACATATCATTTGATTATAGCGGTGAAGGCTTTGTGCAGAACCAACCACACTTTTTGATGGGCCGTTGCAGAGACCTCGTACACAAGTTCCTTAAACGACCCTCCGCGGGTTTTGTTGTCCTTATCCTAGACCATTTGCCATCCAAAGATACATATATATATATATATATATATATATATATCAGAATGTTCGACAATTATTTTAAGACATTTTTATGTTTATACATTCTTAAATATTCTACCTATAAAAGAATGTATCAACTTTAAAATTTCTTGAAATATATATATTTAGCGTATTGAGCACTTTGCTTAGTTATTTTTACTTTACTCGTATCGGAGGGTTTTTTTTTCTTTGGACTCTGAACTTAGATTCTAGACGATTATTTTCGCCGGATGTACATGTTCTTAGTTCTTACTTTCCCCTACCCCCCCACACCTTTTTTTCCCTTGGTTGTTGGTTTGTTCATTTACAAGTTAAAACACCTATAGTTTTGCCGGACGAGTATAGCTCCGTATATTCATAAGATTATTAGTATTATATATATATATATATATATATATATATATATATATATATATATATATATATATATATATATGAGAGTATTCACACTTTTCCCAAGGGTATTAACACGTAAGTGAATGCAATGGATTCGACTGGAAGTCGAACTCGGCTCTCCGATTCCTCAATCCAAGCAGCTATCAATTACTCCACCGTGCCTCCTCCCTCTCTCTCTCTCTCTCTCTCTCTCTCTATATATATATATATATATATATATATATATATATATATATATATATATATATATGTATGTATATATTCCAGTCGAATACATTGCATTCACTTACGTGCTAATACCTTTGGGAAAGGTGTGGATCCTCTTCTTCTCCCTCCAGCTATGGGTAAATAGCAGGAAAGAATGGGTTCTATAGCCTTGGATGGCAACTGGTCTAGGAGAAGGACAACTCTGAGTTCAAAACCGGCCCTTCAAAAAGTATGGATGGTCCTGCACGAAACCTTCACCACTATAATCAAAATCTCATGTGCTGTTGTCGGTCTGTCGGTTTCCTGGGAACTGATCTGCTTGACCCTCATACGTCGAATTCGACGGGAGAGTCGAGTATATATATATATATATATATATATATATATATATATAATAAAAAAGGCTCAAACAAGTCTTTTATATTATATTCTTACTCTGTCCTGGAAATTGAGTTCTACCTGGA
>CAHIKZ030001226.1:170000-195000 GCA_903632075.3 Acanthosepion pharaonis
CGAAATGGTTAAATGTAACAGTCTCAACTAGGTATCTCCACTATTTCGGCATAAATTTTCTATATTGAAGTTTAAAATGAATTTTTTACAAAGAAAAAACATTCTTGAAGATTTTATTTTAGCTTTAAAAAAAAGTTTAATCATTAAATTTATGATTTCCATTAATTAAACAATTCTGGTGTATTTCAGATAGAAACTATATACATTTGATTGTCAAATTTAAATTCAAATTTTTTAATTTTCTTAAAATCGGCCATTTTCTTAATTTTAAGAAATTTGTAAACAAACACAAATTTATCGATTTTGAAAATATTTAAGAAGATTTCTGACACGTTATTTTAGTAAAATTAAAAAATTTAAAGTTAAAGTAATCTGATTTCAAAGAAATCTTTGTTACTTATAGCATAAAAAAATAATATACAACCAATTACTAACGAGCGGTCCTGTTCATCGTGTTTTATTGGATTCATTATTTTTCAATTCAGACAAGATTTTCAGTTAAATAGCTCAAATTTGAAAAATAAAGTAGGTTATTTACCATCTCCAAAGACTCCTTCTTTTAACAAAAAAATAAAATTCAGTAGCCAAAAAGGTTTTGGGCGAAATTTCATGAAATTAAAAAAGTGGGGGGTAACATATTTAAAAAAAAAATATCTTTTACCAAAATTTTCTAAAAACAAAATATTCCAAAAATAATTTCATTCATTTGTGAATAAGCCCTGAAAATTTCATTAAGATCGGAGAATTATTTTATTTTTACAAGAATTTCCAAATCAATATGTTTTCAACGGTAAAAAAACGCAAAAAAAAAACAATGTTATTTTAAACGTCACCGCGATGACGTAAACGACTTTAACCAAAATTTCGAACGTGTTAGAAAATATTAAAAAATTTCAAAAAATAATTAAAAAATACTTTTTTCTTTCATCTTAATAATAACATAAGCATTTTGACGATAATACTTTATTTTCTTTAAGTTTGTGGCATTTTTCATTTACGCTATGCTGTTTTCCCGCGAAAACAGTGGACATGCTTACTCAACTACTTCAATAGCTTCATCTCGCACTACATCACACCTACATAGACCTACTTGTAGATGATTCTGGATGCCATCTGGAGGACCTGCCGACAGCGAATTGTGACAGAGATGGTTGGAAGAAACGAGTCAGGAGAATAGAATTCTCGACCTGATGATGATGTTGTTCTTAAAACGCAATGAAACACTAAATGCCCCGTTACGCGTATAGCAACTGTAATGTGTATATAAATGATTTGGTTGAAAAGTGTCCCGCTCTTGTCAATAGGAATTTTTTTTCTCTCTCTCTCTATGACAACGCAAGGCCGCATACAACAACACAGGAAAACATTTCGGAACTCTGTTGGCCTGTTATATCCTATCCGCCATACTTACCTGAATTTGCCCCAACTTTTTCGATCGCTGAAAAACGATTCAGCGAAAAGTTCCCTTAAATCAAAACCTGCAAAATTTAAGTTAAGTACAATTTCTTCATAAAGTTTTTCTTCATAATGGTCCCAAACCCCAAGGCTAGTGATACTGGCAAATACTTCCTTTCATAAGGAAAGAAAAAATTAAATCCTGGGGTTACGAAATTCTATATAAATGACGAATCTTCTATACGTCACATTTTTATTACAATATATTGTTAAAATTGTTCTATTTAATAATTAGATACTGTTGTTAATCTCTTATTGTGCCTAATAAGATCTACGGTAAGAACAAATCTTCTATCCGTCACATAGCTTTAATTACAATATATTGTTAAAATTGTTAAAATTGTTCTATTTAATTATTAGATATTGTTGTTAATCTCTTATTGTGCTTAATAAGATCTACGATAAGAACAAAGCTTTAATTATAATATATTGTTAAAATTGTTCTATTTAATAATTAGATATTGTTGTTAATCCCTTATTGTGCTTTATAAGATCTACGATAAGACCAAATCTTCTATCCGTCACATAGCTTTAATTACAATATATTGTTAAAATTGTTCTTTTTAATAATTAGATATTGTTGTTAATCTCTTATTGTGCTTAATAAGATCTACGATAAGACCAAAGCTTTAATTACAATATATTGTTAAAAATTGTTCTATTTAATAATTAGATATTGTTGTTAATTTCTTATTGTGCTTAATGAGATCTACGATAAGACCTAATCTTTTATCCGTCACATAGCTTTAATTACAATATATTGTTAAAATTGTTCTATTTAATAATTAGATATTGTTGTTAATCTCTTATTGTGCTTAATAAGATCTACGGTAAGAACGAATCTTCTATCCGTCGTATAAAATTTATTACAGTATATTGCAATAATTGTTCTATTTTATTATATATAATTTATATGTAAGAAATGAGATATTATCATCAACATTCGATTGAAACATCGCAGAGTTGGAGAGAATACCAAATCAAATAATAATAATAATAATAATAATACACAGGTTACCCTGAGGATACAAGACGTCAGTGAGCGTACACGGGTGGCAACACTACTTGTAACGCCTCTCGCGCTGAGGAAAATGTCTTGCGTCTAAGTTGAGGGTGGGCCTGAGATATGATCATCAAAATCCATCCGAAACCTTTCTGGAACTGACCCACACCGCCTTCCTCACTCTACCACCCTACACTAACGTAATCCTCTGCTACAATTTATTTAACGCCATTTATTCTGCCAGGAACAAGAACGGGGAAAACAGCCTAATTAAAACGAGATTAATGGAGATTACGTCGTAACCATGAATCGTCGTAAGTTGCGACCGTCGTAACTCGAGGACTTGCTGCATTGGCCAAGATCTACATGCCAACAAATAATAATAATAATAATATATATTAATAATAATAATAATAATTTTGAACAAGAGATGTTGAGGTGGCTCATGTGCTGCGGATTGGAGCTGAAATATTGTTGAAACTTGATTAATGCATGGAATAATAATGCAACACAAAATGTACTTAGAACAAAATGTATTGAAACAAGAAATTGTACACAATATTTACATATAGTCTTTTGTATATTCCTGGTAAGACCGTTCCTGGAGAATGTGTTGACTTAGTCGCAGTCGGGCAGAGTCTCTGGATTGAATCTCTTGATTCCTCTCTCGTCTTCCCGGTATCAACCATATTTATATGGTCGGTACTCCACTATGCAAATTAGGTGGATCCTACCACAACAGATATGATGATCATTAGCCGGCCAAATCATCCCAGTGTCAGAGAGGATATTGTGGCGAACGCCCGTCGGTACAGACGCAGTAAAGGTCTCGGATATCGTCCGAACATGCTTGTCAATACCAGTTACATTCGGGTTTTGGTAAATTTACAAATTAAGCCCCGGAAACCAATTATATATGAAAATTTCCATTCTGGTGTAAATTTGCATGTTTATTTTTAAAATAACAATAAAAGTTCTCGGAAGAAAACCGTTTAGGAGTTATCGACAATATAAGTTCGGCCTTATTCGCGTCGCGGCTACAGCCCGGACGCCATTACTGGCTTTGTTTACATACGTTTGCCTCGAGTAGTAATGCGTGGAAGCTTTAGTTGTCTTGATTACTGAGCAATGCGCGAACTTTAAATTAAATTTCGCGAATTGCGCATTAATCAATATGCGTAAGAAGATAAGAAAATCAGTAAAAAGGCCGTTACCTAAGTAAGCTTCCGCGCATTATACCAGCGGCAAACTTATGTAAACAACGCCAGTAATTGTTGAAACTTGACTAATGCATGGAATAATAATGCAACACAAAATGTACTTAGAACAAAATGTATTGAAACAAGAAAGTGTACACAATATTTACATATAGTCTTTTGTATATTCCTTGGAAGACCGTTCCTGGAGAATGTGTTGACTTAGTCGCAGTCGGGCAGAGTCTCTGGATTGAATCTCTTGATTCCACCTACTGTCTTCCCGGTACCAACCATATTTATATGGTCGGTACTCCACTATGCAAATTAGGTGGATCCTACCACAACAGTAATGGTAGCCGGGCGAGACGCGAATAAGGCCGAAGTTATATTGTTGCTAAATTCTAAACGATTTTATTTCGCAAACTTTTATTGTTATTTTGGAATTAAGCGGGCAATTTCACACCAGAATGGAAATTTTCATTACATCTTGTTTCTGGGGCTTAATCTGCAGATTTACCCGGGGATTCTCCTGTTAGCAGCAGAACAGCTTGGCATGTCTAGATACGGGCCTCTCTGTAACTAATCAATAAGATGCCTCATGCCAATAAAAGCAGGGGGGAAACCAGCAGTAGCCAAGACTTGTTGTCTTGTGAAGTCGGTCCCATGGACATTTTTGTTCCTCAAGTTGCTGTGGTTTGTCAGGGGTATTATTTTTTGTTACTTTCCGTTTCATTCCCCTCACTGTCTATCCCCTCGTAGTTGTTGTGAGAGCAATCGATTAGGCGCTTCCCTCTAATCTCAACAGACAATTTGCTTACATTACAACAAGCTATTTTGTCGCTCATGGATGACGGAAAGTTCGTCTTGAGGCCAATCCCCGAATTTGATGGTTCAGACCGGCGTCTTACTATCGTTGAATGGTTTGAAAAGGCTGAAAAGGTCTGTGACCTGTGCTCCGTGAAGAACATTGCTAGCGTCTCGCCACTCCGATTGACGGGAGGCGCATCCAACAACTCAGCAAGGAAGAAAGAAAAGACGCAGACCGTATCAGGGATGCCCTGTACGTTCCCTTTGCCACAGATCCAGTCATAGCATAGGAGCCGTTCGTAGGTAGGCGTTTGAATCCAAACGAATCTGTAGATGTCTACTTAGGCTGTCAGCCTTGTGCGGTGGGGTATCTGACCGTGGACTTTCGTGTGCATTTGCAGCAGGGTTGCCTCAGAACGTCAAGAGGCTGCTTCAAACCAGGAGGCTGCTTCGCGCCCTCAAATGAATGCACTGGATATCAACCAGCTTTCAGACCGGGCTGTTAGCCTTGTACGGTGGGGTATCTAACCGTGGACTTGCGTGTGCATTTGCACCAGGGTTGCCTCAGAAAGTCAGGAGGCTGCTTCAAGTCAGGAGGCTGCTTCGCACCCTCAAATGGATGC
Organism: Acanthosepion pharaonis; assembly: GCA_903632075.3. NCBI lineage: Eukaryota > Metazoa > Mollusca > Cephalopoda > Sepiida > Sepiidae > Acanthosepion > Acanthosepion pharaonis. Next base: position 175,085 of record CAHIKZ030001226.1, read on the forward strand.
ACTGGATATCAACCAGCTTTCATACCAGGCTGTTAGCCTTGTAAGGAGGGGTATCTGACCGTGGACTTGCGTGTGCATTTGCACCAGGGTTGCCTCAGAACGTAAAAAGGCTGCTTCAAGTCAAGAGGCTGCTTCGCGCCCTCAAATGGATGCACTGGATATCAACCAGCTTTCAGACCGGGCTGTTAGCCTTGTACGGTGGGGTATCTGACTGTGGACTTGCGTGTGCATTTGCACCAGGATTGCCTAAGAAAGTCAAGAGGCTGCTTCAAGTCAGGAGGCTGCTTCGCGCCCTAAAATGGATGCACTGGATATCAACCAGCTTTCAGACCGGGCTGTTAGCCTTGTACGGTGGGGTATCTGACCATGGACTTGCGTGTGCATTTGCACCAGGGTTGCCTCAGAACGTCAAGAGGCTGCTTCAAGTCAGGAGGCTGCTTCGCACCCTCAAATGGATGCACTGGATATCAACCAGCTTTCAGACCGGGCTGTTAGCCTTGTACGGTGGGGTATCTAACCGTGGACTTGCGTGTGCATTTGCACCAGTGTTGCCTAAAAAAGTCAAGAGGCTGCTTCAAGCCGGGAGGCTGCTTCGCGCCCTCAAATGGATGCACTGGATATCAACCAGCTTTCAGACCGGGCTGTTAGCTTGTACGGTGTGGTATCTGACCGTGGACTTGCGTGTGCATTTGCACCAGGGTTGCCTCAGAACGTAAAGAGGCTGCTTCAAGTCAAGAGGCTGCTTCGCGCCCTCAAATGGATGCACTGGATATCAACCAACTTTCAGAAAGGGCTGTTAGCCTTGTACGGTGGGGTATCTGACCGTGGACTTGCGTGTGCATATGCAGCAGGGTTGCCTCAGAACGTCAAGAAACTGCTTCAAGTCAGGAGGCTGCTTCGCGCCCTCAAATTGATGCACTGGATATCAACCAGCTTTCAGACCGGGCTGTTAGCCTTGTACGGTGGGGTATCTGACCGTGGACTTGCGTGTGCATTTGCAGCAGGGTTGCCTCAGAACGTCAAGAGGCTGCTTCAAGTCAGGAGGCTGCTTCGCGCCCTCAAATGGATGCACTGGATATCAACCAGCTTTCAGACCGGGCTACAGTCATAATGAATGATGATACACCGGCGGTGGATTTGATTACGTTAGCCTGGGCAACTGGGTACAGACATGACTTCCGCCAAGGATCCGCAGAGTCGACCAATTGGGAGCCGGCAAGGAGACTAAGACGCACGGTGCTATCGCTGTGACAAACTGGGCCATATATCGCGGAAATGTCCAGGAAACGGATCAGCGCCAGCCTCATCTCCTGCCCAGATATAAATGCGGCGCTACCTGGAGTCAGCGTATTGGTCGACGGGGAATGGCGTTCAGCTCTCATTGACCCCGGCTGCTCTCGGTCGATCGTTTGTGCAGAACGATGCCGATCGTGGACCGGAAAGCAAGTAGATGTGGAAACCATCGGTGGCAGAATAAAAGCAAGCTGTGGCGTTAATATCTATGCAGACAGTGGCAACTCACCTAAGGTTGAAGTCCTCTTGCTGCATGACAAACCTCTAGGCTTTGATTTACTTGCCGGAATTGATGCGATAACTGCATGAGGTGGCATCCATATCACGCAGACTGGAGCCGAGGATATCGAATCTGTTGTGATGAGATAACCAAACTTCCCCATTCACGATAATGGACGGACTGGTTGCCGATAAAGTACGACCACAGTGAACAGTACGAAAAGGTCTTCGTTTATTAACACCATTGCGGTTAGCTTACTCCTGACTCTGTCTCTGTATTTTGACATACCTACATCCGATTATAAAATTATTATTGAAAACCACACTCGGGTTTACTTTGTTTATTATATCTTGCACGAGATATAACAAAATCAAATAATAATACTAATAATATGCAGTACGCCTTGATGTTGCAAGATATTATTGGGTGTGTGCAGATGGCAGTGATGCCTGGAACAGCTCATATGCTGATGAACATGTTGGTTAGTGTTGTGGATTCCGAGATGAATTCGGTCGACAAGGAATGACAAACGCAATAATTAAATATAAGAAATAAAATGTATTTACACAATCATACAAAGAGTAATACTGTTAGTAAGTCCATGAACGTGGTTAGTAGCAAATACAGATAGATAAATATATACAGTCTCGAAGTAGGACTTCCTTAGAGTCTACGTGCTTGTAACTGACTTCTACAAGAGGTTACCTCACTCTATCCGACGGCCGACTACATCCGACTGCCGACTGTAACTCTGGTTATTTAACGGCAGCAGTCCAGGTACACTTGGTAGAGTCCATTTATATGAAAAAGGGGTGGACCCCATAACAGATAGCTAACCTTTTGGAACTAAAAACTACTTTGAATATACGCTCTTTAGCGCTGGAGGGCGTCGTCAGTGATATTCTGATTTGGATCATTGGGCAGTTTCAGGTCTTTCAAACATTTTTCTACCCTCACCAAGTCGACCCCATCAGAACTGATTAGACTCTGATCCGCCCTCTACTAAAACTAAACTTAAAATTAAACTTAAAAATAAAGCTTTTTTTCTAATCACAAGAGATGTTGAATTTCTACCGTGTAACGAGCACCGGTTTTAAAAATGAATGTTAAAGAACTGTGGATTATAAATCTGACTGTTCTTTCTTTCATATATATATATATATATATATATATAAATATAAATAAAAAGAAAGAACAGTAAGATATATAATCCAGTGTTCGTATAGATATTTTTATTTTTACAAAATAGTGCTCAATGTAAATTTACAGAGCATTAATATTATAAATTAATTGATTTAAAATATGTTTTTTTTCGCTACACAGTTCTAACCATGTTTCAAAAATGGAAGCTAAAAGCTTCGAATTTAATTTTGTAATTAAATTAAAGACATTAGTTCCATTTCATCCTCAAGCGAATTTTGGAGTAACTTATTTTTAAATTTACTGAGTTTTAAAGACACGGCACAAATTCATAAATCATGTTTCCAAGGATACAGAGAAGTCCACTTATCCAGACAAGGGGTGGTTGCGTGTTCTTCTTCATCAACTTTTGTTGTATCAGTTATTAGTTATTAGTTAATAACAATAATAATATTTATGAAGAATTTATTACAGGAAATATCAAGTTTTACGGAAACATTGTTGACAATTATGTATTTACATAACAAATAATTAAAAATAATAGAAAGTTTGATGCTATATTCAATTTGTTGTTAGGTATTTTTTATTGTTTTCTCCTTTGTTACGAAACAAAACATCTCAGAGCCGTAAAGATTACCAAATAATAATAGCAAATGAAAAATAAACAGTAAATGCCTGAGAATAATAATTTATGTGGGTGACCCTTGCTCTTCCGAATTTCTTGCCTCTTGTCGATCTAAGGATCCTTTGGCTTGTTGCCATCACTTTTTTTGTTGCCATCACTTTTTTTGTTGCCATCACTTTTTTTTTCCTCTCTCTGCCATGTGTCAGGCTGGTAATTCACTGAATGCTGTCCTCTGCTCATCTTCCCTTCAGTCTGTCTTGTGAGCGCTAAGACAGGTCAGTACTTAGATGGGTGACCGCTTGATAACACAGAAAGTCCTCGGGTTACGTCGGACTCGACGTACGGCGTTTCGTGGTTACGGTGCTATCTCCCATCATATAATACGACGGCGCTATATGAGGAAGACAGCGTTGTTGTTTCTTCACCGGCTGTACGCCATACTGGGTTGTGCTACATACGCTGTCTCGTATCGTATATATATATATATATATATATATATATATATATATATATATATATTCATTTCTGTAGTTTACTGCTATCAGCAAGCAGAAATATTTCTTCTGATGTTGGCCATTTTGGCTGAAACTAGTCGAGGAATCTAAATGAAATAATAATAATGAAAAACGAAAGAATATTAATCTACAACCCAGTGTGTCTGAGGATTTTAATTTTTTAATATTATTGTTCAATATATATATATATATATATATATATACCGGGCTCTACGTGTGCTCTCTGGCAAATTTCGAACCTGTGCCCTCCGTTGTAGTGGAAACTGTAGTATACAGAAGCTCCTTAGGTTACGTCGACCCGACGTAAGGAGTTTCGTAGTTACGGCGCCATCTCCCGTTATATAATACGTCGTCACGCGGCGTTAAATTGATTTTCCAAGGATCGAACTCACTATTCGTAATTGTTCTAGTGAGACAAGCTTGCTAACAATTACACCGCTTCGAGGTGCCCAAAGATGGTTTTCCAAGCGTAACTTATATGTGGCACAAGGCCGAAAGTATGGGGTACCACAGTGAGGATCGAACTCACTGCTCAGTCGTAATTTTTCTAAAAAGAGAAGCTTGCCAACCACTACACCGCCTCGAGATACCCAAAGAGGATTTTCCAAGCGTAGCTTAGATGTGGCACAAGGCCGAAAGTAGGGGGCGCCCAGTGAGGATCGAACTCACTACTCAGTTGTAATTGTTCTAGACAAACTTACTAACCATTACACCACCTCGATGTGCCCACGTCACGCGGTGTTATACGAGGAAGACGGCGTTGTTTCTTCCCCGGCTGTAGGCCATATTGGCTTGTGCTACATTCGCTATCTCTCGTTTGTGTCGTTTTCTTGGGGGGGGGATCGGGGGCTTTTTGCCCTTCATTATGGCTCCCAAGCGCATGGCAGATTCCTGGGTGTTTATGTTTGCGTCGAAAATCAGGTTACGTCGCGCCGTAGGAGCGGATCTCCTATTTAAGTAGAGGACCTTCCCTCCGTACCAGGTGCTGTAAGTTTGGATGTGCGGCCGGTGTAATTGATAAGGGTTCGAAATAAGAAATCGGAAAGCCGAGTTCGAATCCCAGTCGGGTTCGTTATATTCACTTACGAGCAAATACCCTCGGAAAAGGCATGAATCCACTTCGCTATCTCTGGGTTAAACTAGTAAGTCTTTTATCTGAAAACCATTATTATCTCCAAGAAATTGTTGATATAATATTCACTAGCAAAAAAAAAAAAAAAAAAAATTGAGAAAAGAATTATTCATACAATCCCTAAATATGCTTCGGCTTTAAATCAACTACAAAAGGTTGATTAGCCGTTAAAATATCAACTGCCTTGTGTGTGTTAAATTCTCTAGGCACTCTTTCCTTATTATGAGTCCCAGATATTTCTCTTTCTGATTGCAAGTAGAGGCGTATTTTTAGTTCTTGATTCCCTTAAGACTTTCTCTTTCACGTGTTTAGTCGATGGTGTTCGCTGCATTTGTTTATAGAACTACATCCCTGCTGCCTCACCTAGACGTCTTCGTCTGTCAGGAAACTGTCCAGCATTCACTAGATCGATGATATAGTAGTTGCCAATAGAGATAGTGGCTGAATATATATATATATATATATATATATATATATATATATATATATATATATATATATATATGTATGTATGTATGTATGTATGTGTGTGTGTGTGTGTGTGTTTAAGTTATGAAAATCTTGGTAATCCGTGTGGTAGTTCCAAGGAGGATGAAATCCTGAGAGCTCAATGTAAATCCAGAGCTAATAATTAAAGTGGTCTGTTTTTTTCTTTATATATATATATATATATATATATATATATATATATATATATATACATGAATTATTCACACAAAACTCCTGCAAAAAGGTTAATGATTTAAATGGCGAGACATCCATCATCGCAAACAATTCAAATAATATACAAAAACCTCCGTATCCGTTATGAATGAAATGATCCTTGTTTATATAAATTTCTCAAATATTTGTTTTTATTTTCAAAAGCTTTCGTCTGTTCAACAGACATCTTCAGATATAGAATAGATGTTGTTCTTGTTTTTCTCTTATTAATAAAGGAAAACAAAAATATATATCTATTCTATACCTGAAATGCTATTGAAACTGACGAAGTTATTGTTTTGAAATAAGAAAAGCAACAGCTGAGTTTTATTAAAAATTTTTTAAAGGTTTACATTCATAATGGGATACGGAGGTTTCAATATATTATTTGAACGATGGTGGATGTCTCGCCATTTAAATCATTAACCTTTGCATTATTTTGTGTGAATAATTCATGTATTTGTAAATTGATTGCACGTTTATCGTAATATATATATATATATATATATATATATATATATATATATATATATACAGGTGTCCATAGAGTTCGTGTGCAGTTAAAAAAATTATAACTTTATTTGCGATAGAAATAATCTGTAAAAAAATATTATAAAGTTTAATGTACCTAGTTTTAAGTATAGCTAAAATAACTAATGTGATTTCAGGCATCACTGTAAATCAGTTGGCAAATGTTTTCCGTGAACTGCAAAATCGTATTACCCTTTGTATTGCTAATGATGGAGGACATGTGGAAACTTAAATAAAATTTCAATAAAACCTTAAAAAATATAGATTTACTTCTTTCTAATCCTTTTACAAATTATTTCTATCGCAAAAAAAATAAAGTTATAAATTTTTTAAAGTATACACGAACTTTATGGACACCTATATATATATATATATATATATATATATATATATATATATATATATATATATGTTTCATTAAAACGACAGACAAGATACTACGGTTAAGCTTTTTATTTAATTTTTCTTGCGTTCGAACAAGAGCTTTTTTTTCTGGACAAAGGGTGTGTAAGAACTGTCCAAATGTTTTATATTTCCGAGCACTTTCGGCTATACCTTTAGCCATTATCAAGGATGATTCGATTTTTCAGCTTAATTGAGTGTGTGCGTTCTGTGTATGTCTTAGTGTGCGGTAGAGATGTTTCTAATTTCCGAATACGGTTTAGCACATTGTGGCTTTTGTCCAGAAAAGAAAGCTCTTGTCAGAACACAAAAAAAATTAAATAAAAAGCTTAACCGTAGTACCTTGGCTGTTGTTTTTAATGAAACATACATAAACGAAGGATTGCTGCCTAAATATACAATATATATATATATATATATATATATATATATATATATATATATATATAGTATATTGTAGATGATTCTTTTTCTTTGTTTCTATCGATATTTTCCTTTCTCTTTTTGCTTTATCGCCTTGCTTTGGAAACAACGATTAATATATTTGTGTATAGTTTCATTCAACTTCATATGACGCGTTTTTCTGAGGAAAGGGCGTATTCGACAAAAAAAATCGAAAATTGCTTTTTTCACTGCAAATTATTTATTATATCATAGCCAAATATTTTACAAAAAAAAATTAGAGCCGATTACACAATATTTCAAGTTCAGTTTAGGTTTATAGTTCATAACCATGCAATGAGATGAGGTAACATAAACCGTTGATTTGTCTACGGAATATCATTACATTATTCTTACATAATTAGAGTGAAATCATTAAGGTTTTTTTGTCAAAAGAATTTTATTTTTGGTCCGTATATTAATTCAAATTATTTCTTTTTACAAGCTTTATTTTTGAAATGGAATAAGATCATTCTACATTTCAAAATTTCGCTGTTGCCCATCAAAATGACTGGAAGAAAGCGATCTAAAAACAACAATGGAAAAGAGAGGTAACAAAGCGTAAACGAAATAGCTCCAATTTGTTCAACTGAGGAAACTTAGCATTGTATCCAAAGTATTCTAAAATGTTGCCAATAACAAAGGAGAAAATAGAAAAAATACCTAACAACAAATTGAATATAGCATCAAACTTTCTATTATTTTTAATTATTTGTTATGTAAATACATAATTGTCAACAATGTTTCCGTAAAACTTGATATTTCCTGTAATAAATTCTTCATAAATATTATTATTGTTATTAACTAATAACTAATAACTGATACAACAAAAGTTGATGAAGAAGAACACGCAACTACCTCTTGTCTGGATAAGTGGACTTCTCTGTATCCTTGGAAACATGATTTATGAATTTGTGCCGTGTGTTTAAAACTCAGTAAATTTAAAAATAAGTTACTCCAAAATTCGCTTGAGGATGAAATGGAACTAATGTCTTTAATTTAATTACAAAATTAAATTCGAAGCTTTTAGCTTCCATTTTTGAAACATGGTTAGAACTGTGTAGCGAAAAAAAACATATTTTAAATCAATTAATTTATAATATTAATGCTCTGTAAATTTACATTGAGCACTATTTTGTAAAAATAAAAATATCTATAAGAACACCGGATTATATATATTACTGTTCTTTCTTTTTATCTATATATACGTATATTTTTTAGAAACGAATATTTAAGTAAATGCTCTGTTTATAATAAACAGTATTAACGACATTTACCGGCCTGAATGTCCGAGACATTGTCATATAAAACATGCGTCCTCCGAGGGGAATCGAACCTGTATCCCAAACGGAACCGTCATATAGCCTAACGTGCTTTTACCGATTTCGCCACAGAAGAGAGTTCGGTTAGCAAGGTGGATTTTACTGTTTTTAAATTAGAATTTTCCATGATTTTCTCACGTACATTCATATCTGCTCGATGCGTATCCAAATGTAAACAAATGACGTCACATATTATGAAATGGAAAAAGTCCGAGAATTATTTTAAGACATTTTTATGTTTATCTATAAAAAAGAATGAATATACATAAAAATGTCTTAATATATATATATATATATATATATATATATATTATAAATTAATTGATTTAAAATATGTTTTTTACCGCTACAGTTCTAACCATGTTTCAAAATGGAAATTTGAAACATGGTTAGAACTAATGTAGCGTAAAAAACATATTTTAAATCAATTAATTTTAATATTAATGCTCTGTAAATTTACATTTGGGCACTATTTTGTAAAAATAAAAATATCTATAAGAACACCGGATTATATATCTTACTGTTCTTTCTTTTTATTTAAATATATATATATATATATATATATATATATATATATATATATATATATATAAAAAATATAGTCTTAAGGTGTGCTATATTTATGGAATAAAGTGCTCAATATCATTTATAGAGCGTGTGTAAATATAAAAGTGAACAGGCCAACACTTAGATTGACAGATTGTTTTGAAAGAATGCTGTCTGGCCAATTTCATAAGTTGACCCTTTATCCTTATTTGCACATTTTATATTTATATATATATATATATATATATATATATATATTATGAAATGAACTAAAGTCAGACAATTATTTTAATATATTTTTCATACATTATTTTTATATGCTAGAAATATTCCAGTAAATGTTCTGTTTATAATAAACAGTATTAAGAACACTTACCGGCCTGAATGTCCAAGAAATTTTCATAGGAAATATGTGTCCTTAGATTAGATTAGTTATGGCAAAAGATGGATGATATGGGGCATCAACTGAAGATCGAACTCTGTACGTAATCGATTTCGCGAGGCAAGTTTGCTAACTATTTCACCACATCGAAGCATCATCAAAAAAAAAAAAAGAGAGAGCTGAAATTCCTTGGACACCTCATGAAGAATAATTGGGATTTGGGAAACTTGAACCTCAGGGGGCATATTCAGGGCAAGTGCGATGGTTGGAGGCCAAAAGCCACGTTCTTAACGAGCTTGTGTGAGATGAAGGCAGAACGGGGCCTGGGAGTCTGGGAGCCTTTGAAAAGGGCGAAAAACTGCCGAGAGCCTCACAAGACACAAAACCGTGATCGTCTATACTGAGGGAGAAGCGGCACCAAGAAGAAATAGTGCCGAAGTCGGTAGATATACTGAGATCCGGCCTGGGTATCGGGTGAGAGTCGCGGGTCTATCGTCTTCGGAGAGATGAACACCAGACTGAAAAATAAAGATAGAATAGTTTTGAAAGGCAAAGAAAAAAAAAGAAATAAGAATATATATATATATATATATATATATATATATATATATATATATATACACTTAAAATTTAAAAAAAAAAAAAAAATTTAAGAATTCTGACAGTAGTGCCCATCATTTCCGGAGCACGTGGAGCAGTCTGAAGAGTTTTGTGAAGGATTCGTATTATTAACAACTAAACGAATTAAAAAAAAATGGTTATGATTAAAACGGTTCCCCCTTCGAGGCCAATAGTTTTTGTTTTTTGTTTTTTTTTTTAAATGTAGCGCTGGTAATTTTTTTTTTTTTTTTTTTTTAATGCTGGTAATTTTTTTTTTTTAATTTATTCCTGGTAATTTTTTTTTAATTTATTGCTAGTAATTTTTCTTTTTTTAGTTTATTGCTGGTAATTTTTTCTTTTTTTTTTGGGAAAAAAATATATTACTGGTAATTATTTTTTCCAAAAATGTATTTCTGTTATTTATTTATTTATTTATTTATTTATTCAAAAATATATAGCTGATAATTTTTATAAATATATAAATATAATATATATATATAATTATATATATTATTATTATTATTATTATTATTATCATTTTCTTTGATTTCTGGCGTTTACACATTTCTTTCCGGGTCCCGCCCAGGGACCTAAGGTTAGAAATGACGTCATGACACTTTCCACTGACAAAAAAAAAAAAAAAAAAAAATTTAAATTACATAGATAAAGCCTTTCGTAAGGTGTGGGCTGTACTTGTCAGAACAATTTTTTGTATCTTGTACTTGTCAGAACATTATTATTATTATTATTATTATTATTATTATTATTATTATTATTATTATTATTTTCTTTGATTTCTGGCGTTTACAAATTTCTTTCCGGGTCCCGCCCAGGGACCTAAGGTTAGAAATGGCATCATGACACTTTCCACTGACAAAAAACAATTACAGAGATAAAGCCTTTCGTAAAGTGTGGGATGTACTTGTCAGAACAATTTTTTGTATCTCTTTGAGGCATGGACTTCCAGGAATCCCTTCAATTCGTCTACTGGAATGTTTTCCAACCAGTCCTAGGGCTCCAACTACAACAGGGATTGTCTAGAAGGCCTCTTTTAGTTTCTAAGGACGATGCAGTCAAGGCAACTTAGAAGTCATAATTCGCACGGACGTTTGGAAACTGTTTGAAGGTGCTTCTAAATGAGCCGCACCCCCACCCCAGGTTATGAACTGTTTTTTTTTATCAAATCCTATTATCGTATGCACATTTGGCTATGACGCATGTGCCTTATATACTTTGATCAAGCTGGGTGTCACAATTCGTTCTTCTTTCTGTGCCGTCTCCCCTCAGGACGTAGGCGATCATGGCCCTCCACAAGCTGTCTTTTTGTTATTTCTCCTAAACCTTGTTCAGCCATCCATTTTACTCAAGCTCATCAAGTATGTTATGCGCTGTTTACTTCTTTCCTTCAATCTGTCTTGTGAGTATTAGATTTTCCAAGCCTTTCTTCCTCATTATGTGCCACAGAAATTTCAACTGTCTCTTCTTGATGGTAAATATGTTTCCTTTTGTTTCTGCTCATACCGTACGTATGAACACTAATGTTTATGTCCCAATCTTCATAAATACGTTGGACACTATTGTAAGTGAGGGTAATATGGTGTCTATGTAGTCCGCAACTAGCAGTGGTTTACCTACTTCACGCCGCTGGCGAGTATTGTATTTTGTTGATGTTATAAAGATTACCATTTCATTTCCAACCTCCGTTTTGGTTATTCCTCATTCAGTAACCATTTCTAGGTTACAACAGGTTCTATTTTCTATAAAACCCCACCTGTCCGGTCCATGGTATCCTCCTTAAGAATATATTGGAAATTTAGAAATGCACTGGAAAAGGTCTTACTACTATAAATGCATTGTAAATGCAATGTTAATGTTTTTACTAATGGAAGACATTGGAAATAATTTTACTAAAGGAATACATTGGAAATGATTTTACTAATAGGAATGAATTGGAAATGATTTTAATATTAGAGATGCATTGGAAATGATTTTATTATTAGGAATGCATTGGAAATGATTTTAATATTAGGAATGCATTGGAAATGATTTTATTATTAGGAATGCATTGGAAATGATTTTATTATTAGGAATGCATTGGAAATGATTTTATTATTTGGAATGCATTAGAAGTGATTTTAATATTAGGAATGCATTGGAAATAATTTTATTATTAGGAATGCATTGGAAATGATTTTAGTATTAGGAATGCATTGGAAATGATTTTATTATTAGGAATGCATTGGAAATGATTTTATTATTAGGAATGCATTGGAAATGATTTTACTATTGGGAATGCATTGGAAATGATTTAACTTTTAGGAATGCATTGGAAATGATTTTATTATTAGGAATGCATTAGAAATGATTTTATTATTAGGAATGCAATGGAATTGATTTTTCTTAGGAATGCATTGGATTGAGTTTATTATTTGGAATGCATTGGAAATAATTTTACTATTACAAATGCATTGGAAATGATTTTACTATTAGGAATGCATTGGAAATGATTTTAATATTAGGAATGTATTGGAAATGATTTTATTATTAGAAATGCATTGGAAATAATTTTATTATGAATGCATTCAAAATGATTTTATTATTAGGAATGCATTGTAGATCATTTTACTATTAAGAATGCATTGGAAATAATTTTACTATTACGAATGCATTGGAAATGATTTTACTATTAGGAATGCATTGGAAATGATTTTATTATTAGTAATGCATTGGAAATGATTTTACTATTAGAAATGCATTGGAAATGATGTTATTATTAGGAATGCATTTGAGATCATTTTACTATTAGGAATGCATTGGAAATAAGTTTACTATTACGAATGCATTGAAAATGATTTTATTAGTAGTCATGAATTGGGAATGCTTTCAATATAGGAATGCATTGGAAATTGTTTTACTATTAGGAATATAATGGAAACTACTTTACTATTTGAATGCATAGGAAATGATTTTGATAATAGGAATGTATTGGAAATATTTTTACTTTTTGAAATGCATTGAATGTTTCATTGTCGGAATACATTTGTAATTATTTTACCATTAGGAATTCATTGGAATTTATTTTACTATACGAATTCCTTAGAAATTATTTCACTATAGGAATGCATTGCAATTGTTTGTTTGTTTTGTTTTTTGTTTTGTTTTTTTGTCTATTACGAATGCATTGGAAATGATTTTACTATACGAATGGATTGCCAATTGTTTTATTAGAGGAATGTACTGAAAATGATTTTCCTAAAGGAATATGGTTAGAAATGATATTCTTGGATTAATGCATTGGAAATTATTCACTACTGAATATCCGGAATAAAGTGACAATCTTCAGTAGTGAATTAAGTCAGACATTAGTGTTGCATTATTTCTGGTACACGTACCATCCGAAAACACTTCCAATGATTTTAACATAGACGTATAAACGATTTTATTAAAAATTCAATTTGTAATGAATCTACTATAAAAACAAACATTCGTTGAACATCAGGAAAAGGGTATTGTTTGTGGTCTGGAATAATAGACAACCTTACTGCCAAAATCTCTCTCTCTCTCTATATATATATATATATATATATATATATATATGCTTCTTTACTTGTTCAAAGTGTATTATAAATTTATTTAGCTGTTGCAACTTGCATCTGAAATTTGCGGAATAAGAAAGGCGGGAAAATCAGCAAGCTCACCCGTATCGATCGAAAAGACATGGAAAGAGGTGGGGAGTGCTTCCAGGGGAGTGACCGAATTGTCAGGGCGATATTCCAGGAGTGATGGAAGCGGGGAGAATGGTTTTTGGGGGGTTCGCGGCAGAGCATTGTTCGTATTCTTCCTACTTACCATATATGGTAATTCTGTGACAGGAATCGAAGCCGAGGCGCGATACCAGTGGTCAGAATTTTGGTCAGGCCTACTAAGTTATAAATTTGTAGGCTAATTAATATGCAGGAATTTTGTTTTGCTTTATTATTTTGTTTTAAGGTCGAGAGTATCTTTAGGGTCAACGAATCAATTTATGTGTCTCTCTTTCTCTTTCCTTCCCTCTCTCTGTTTCTGTCATTATCTCTCTCTTTTAACGTACACATATAGTCTCTATCTTATTCTCTCTCTCTCTCTCTCTCTCTCTCTCTTTCGTTTTCCTTGTATTTATCTCCCTCTGTTTTCCATTCTCTCTCTTTCTCACTTTCACACTTTCTCTCTCCCCTTCTCACTCTCTCTCTCTCTCTCTCTCTCTCGCTCGCTCGCTCTCACACACATTCTCTCTTTCTCTCACTCACAAAACGCGCATGCCTATAGAACGAAACGAGATATTAAAGGAAGCTGCTCAGCTCGGGCAAAAAATATGATTTTTCCAAGAAAAAATTGCCTGAAGTTTGGTCAAATTTTGGGATGTTAATCTGATCGAGACATTTTCATCACACCCATCACATATATATTTTCCTCGTTCACTTTAAACCTCTCTCCCCCCTCTTTCTTTCTGTATTTCTTGCCTTATTTATATTTTCTTTATTTATTTCTTTTATTTTTCGTTATTTCTTTCTTTCCCTCTATTCTCTATTCCGCATCTTTCTTCCTTTCTTTCTTTCTTTCTTTCTTTCTTTCTTTCTTTCTTTCTTTCTTTCTTTCTTTCTTTCACTGAAACAGACGTTAGGCGACCGGCAGTGCTACCACTTCCTCCATTTTTCCTTTAATTCTTTCTTTCTTTCATTCATTAATTGTTTGTTTCTTTCTTCCTTTCTTTCTTTCTTTCTTTCTTTCTTTCTTTCTTTCTTTCTTTCTTTCTTCCTTTCTTTTCTTTCTTCCTTTTTTTTCTTTCTTTTTTCTTCCTTTTCTTTTCTTTCTTCCTTTTCTTTCTTTCTTTTCTTTCTTTTCTTTTTTCTTTCTTTAATTTTTTTCTTTCTTTCTTTTCTTTCTTTCTTTCTTTCTTTCTTTCTTTCTTTCTTTCACTGAAACAGACGTTAGGCGGCCGGCAGTGCTACCACTTCCTCCATTTTTCCTTTAATTCTTTCTTTCTTTCATTCATTAATTCTTTCTTTCTTTCTTTCTTTCTTTCTTTCTTCCTTTCTTTCTTTCTTTCTTTCTTTCTTCATTTCATTGATGCCGACGTTAAGCGGCCGACAGCGCTGGCACTTCCTCTATCTTTCCTTTAATTCTTTCTTTCTTTCTTTCTTTCTTTCTTTCTTTCTTTCTTTCTTTCTTTCTTTCTTTCTTTCATTCATTCATTAATTCTGTCTTTCTTTTTACTTTCTTTCTTTCTTTCATTCATTAATTCTTTCTTTCTTTCTTTCTTTCTTTCTTTCTTTCTTTCTTTCTTTCTTTCTTTCTTTCTTCATTTCATTGAAGCCGACATTAAGCGGCCGACAGCGCTGGCACTTCCTCTATCTTTCCTTTTTGCTTCCTTTCTTTCTTTCTTTCTTTCTTTTTTCACATCTCTTTACCTTTGCTCTTACGGTGATATTTGCCATCTATCTCCCTCTATCTTGCTTTTGATTAACATCGTTTCTCAGTCCTCAGCCTCCCTTTATATATATATATATATATATATATATATAGATAGATAGATAGATAGATAGAGAGAGAGAGAGAGAGAAATAAATAGATAGATATGAAAAACTGCGATAGATAGATAAATAGAGAGAGAGAGAGAGAGAGAGAGAGAAAGAGATAAGTATGTATGTACAACTTTATTTCTTCCTTCAATCTGTCTCCCTTTAAATCTATCTATCTACACACACACACACACACACACACACACATATATATATATATATATATATATATATATATATATATATATGGGTGTGAGATGAGAGAGAGTGTGTAAGTGCGTGTGTGGTGTGTGTGCGCGTCAGTGTAGCTTCCAATACGTTATTCATAAAAAATAGACAAAAAAAAAAAACAATATAATCTCTTTCCTTGTCAATGCACTTAATCTAACATAGTTCCATTAATCACGTAATTCTAACTTGAAACTAAACATGACATGCCGGCAACAAGATCGATTTTTATCTAAATATCCACAGATAGGAGAAGTCAAAGAATGAAATAGATTGAATGCACTTTCTAAGAGTTGTTGTGAAAAAGTTTTAATGATCATGTGCCGTACCACTTGTTACTAGTTTTTTATCTCTTGGGAGATACGTAACTCTCTATACACACACACAAACACACACGCGCATATTCATTATATATATATATATATATATATATATATATATATATATATATATATATATATATATATATATGCATGTTTCATTACAAACGACAGACAAGGTACTACGGTTGAGCTTTTTATTTAATTTTTCTTGTGTTCTGACAAGAGCTTTCTTTTCTGGACAAAGGGTGTGTAAGAACTGTCCGAATGTTTTGTATTTCCGAGCACTTTCGGCTATACCTTTAGCCATTATCAAGAATGATTCGATTATCAGCTTAGTAGAGTGTGTGCATTCTGTGTATGTTCAGTGTGTGGTAGTGATGTTTTTAATTACAAAAACCAAATGCATATTAATTACAAACAAGACGAATCTTCTCTAAGGCATATTATAAAGAAATATACTACTCCTATTGATCCGAATAAAAAAATCAAACTTATTATCTATTATAAAAAATTTAAGACGGCCAACCTTATCCTCAAAAATAACAACACACCAACTAATTCAAAATTACAAAGAGCGAACATTATCTATGAGTTCAAATGCCCTTTAAGGAACTGCGTTCCTCACCAAACCGGACTCATAAATAATTACATCGGCTACACAACCCCATGTTTATCCAGACGTCTTACATTGGTCACACAAGCACATGTTTATCCAGACGTCTTACGTTACACCTATCTGGTCACAGCTCCATCAGAACACATTTAAACACACACTCAGATTTACCCGACACTATTAGGAACATACTAGTAGAAAACACAAATATATTAAGTGCATCCACTTGCAAAAAAAGACTAAAAATAATGGAAGCTCTAATAATAAAAAAGAAAAAGCCAACTCTTAACAATATTAACTATGAACAAAGCCACAATGTGCTAACCGTATTCGGAAATTAAAAACATCCCTACCACACACTGAACATACACAGAATGCACACACTCTAATAAGCTGATAATCGAATCACCCTTGATAATGGCTAAAGGTATAGCCGAAAGCGCTCGGAAATACAAAACATTCGGACAGTTCTTACACACCCTTTGTCCAGAAAAGAAAGCTCTTTTCAGAACACAAGAAAAATTAAATAAAAAGCTCAACCGTAGTACCTTGTCTGTCGTTTTTAATGAAACATGCATAAAGGAAGGAGTGCTGCCTAAATATACAACTATATGGGGGCCACAAACACTCGAAGGAAAATTTGGTGTGGAGGGCAGTGCTTTTTTGTAAATTGCCTAAATTCAGGGAATTATCCAATTTAACTGAAAATTTCAGTACATATTCATTAATCATTTACTTGTATAGAGAATAGGGTTTTTTTATTTAAAAAAAAAATCTGAGAAAATTCTATTCTTTTTTGTAATAAACATCAATATTTTCATGACTAAATTTTACTGAAATTAGCACTTCCTCCCTCACTTTCTGGTAGGCATGGGGCCCCCACACAGTTGAGAGAGGTTCAGGGTAGTAAGAAAAATTGGCGGGGGAAAGGCAGCTCTTTTTTTTTTAAATAATCTAAAATCAGGAAATTATCCAATTTAAATGAAAATTTCTGTATATATTCATTAATTATTTATTTGTATAATGAATAGTTTTTTTTTTTATTTAAAAAAAAAATCTGAGAAAATGTTTTGTTTTTTTTTTATTTGTAATAACTACCAATATTTTCATGACTAAATTTTACTCGAAATTTTTTGATGTGTTGAAATCTTAAAACACTTTAATTTTTTAAGCGATTATCTTCTCGGTTTTATCATTCTAGAAATGTAAAAGATAGGGATTAGAATTTTTATTCTAATTACTAGCTGTGGACTTCTGGTTAGTCTTACGATCAGTAAAGAAAATAATCATAAATCCTACTTAGTGGATTATCTCCGAATAAAAACGGATTACCGTCTTAATTGATTTAAAAGATTTATTCGGAAAAAAAATTAGAATTTAAAGAATAAGCGCTGGTGAAATTAGAACTATTGCTCTGGTTTCCCAATAGGCACGCGGTTGAGAGTTTAGGGGTAGTAAGCACCGGCCCTGTTGATTATTATAGTTAATAATTGACAATATAACTTAGATAGAAAAAAAGTAAAAATACAAAAAACACTGCTATAATTAGCCCTTTTGGGGTTCCAACACGTCAGGGGTTCCTGCGTGGTACGCTGCTGAAATTAGCCATTAATTGTAGGACCTTGTCAATCGACTTTAATGAAACGTCTATAAAAAGAGATTGCTTCATATATATATATATATATATATATATATATATATATATATATATATATATATATATATATATATATAATGATTGCATGTAAAGTAGAGCTAGATTTGCCAGAGAGGAAATGCTTGAATATATATATATATATATGTATATATATATATATATATAGGTTAGAATACTTTTTATTTAACTACGATTACATTTAATTGTTCTTAAAAGAAATATAGTATATTAAAAATTAGAAGTAAAAATATTTCAAATCGTAGTTAAATAAAAAGTATTCTAACCTAAACACCCCCAAAAATCTTTAAATATACGAAGGAAAAAAATGCCATAAGAATTTTTGCCGTTAACAATATAATTTTTAAAAAGTCCAGACGACATGCTTTTAACGGATGTTAGATTTCATTGAAAAATACATCCCTACCCCCTACCAAAACGTAACTAATAACAGATACATTAAAATAGAGACATAATGAACGCGCAGACACCCCTTGTCTAGTGGAAGTGGATTTATCTGTAACCTTGGAAATGTGAATTATGATTTTAGCTGTGTCTTTAAAACCCAGTAATTTTAAAAGTTACTCCAAAATTCGCTTGAGGATGAAATGGAACTAATGTCTTTAATTTAATTACAAAATTAAATTCGGCGCTTTTAGCTTCCATTTTTGAAACATGGTTAGAACAGTGTAGCGGAAAAAACCATGTTTTAAATCAATTAATTTATAATATATATATAAATAAATATATATATATATATATATATATATGTATGTATACATATAAACATATACGTATAAGTATATATATGCATGTATATGTATAAGTATATATATGCATATGTGTGTGCCTGTGTATATGTGTGTGAGTTCATAAATATATATACACAGACACAAACATGTATATATATATATATATATATATATATATATATATATATATATATATATATATTATAAACCCTTGATATATGCTATACCTGTTATATTATAAATCCTTGTTACAACACGTCGTAACAAGTGTTTTAATATATATATATATATATATATATATATATATATATATATATATATATGTTTCTGTGTGCCTGTATGCGCTTCTATATGCACACACGCACGCACACATATATATATAGGTATATATATACACAATAACTCACGCATACAATGTACAATATATACACAAGTAAATATATATTTGTTCATCGACAAATGTTTAAATAAGCATATATATATATATATCTTCATATACTCGCAAACCGCATTCTCTGGCCAGTGTTCAGACCCTCCTGTACGTGGAGGGTTCGTATATCATTGACTGACTCACTCGTGCAGGACTAATACACAGTGTCTGAATATTATGCTTACCACGTGACCTACAATAAAAATATAAGAGACATAGCTATGAATAATAATATATAATAAATTTTGTGCAGGGGTTCCTTGTGATATTAAAAGGATAAAAAGGTTGAGAAACACTGTTAGATTGAGAAACTTTTGAACTTCTTTCTTTTTCTTATCATATACATATAGAGAGAGATAAATACATACATTCATATATATATATATATATATATATATATATATATATATATATATATATATATATATGTCGTAACAAGTGTTTGTAATATATATATATATATATATATATATATATATATATATATATATGAAGAAAAAATATATA
>CAHIKZ030001226.1:205000-207500 GCA_903632075.3 Acanthosepion pharaonis
ATTATATATATATATATATATATATATATATATATATATATATATATAACTGTATATTTTTAAGGCAATTCACCCCAAGCAAGGCAGGAGTGCCACTAGTATGCAACGGGTTACAGAGGATTGAGAACAAGGGTAAAGAGGCGTGTTTGAGGAATGGATACAGAGAAGGACGGGGAACAATATCAAGGTATCATCAGATGTCGATTGACATTACACTTGAATATTTGAAGATTATAGTCATTGGGAAAGCAAGTAAGAGGAAGGGAGTTCCACAGACGGGAAGTGCGAGAGAAGAAGCTTTTCGAGTAGAAGAAACGGTTACACTTAACCGTTTTGGCAGTGAAAGGGTTGAACAGACATGCCAGCCTAGTAGCACGCTTAAATTCATGCAGTCCGGGAACCAGCGAAAGTAGCTCGTCGGAACAGTTGCCGTGAAAATACTTGTAGAAGAGACAGAGGGAAGCCACGGTACGTCTGTGGGATAGCGATTGTAGACTAGATGACAGATCAGGACCTATCATCTTGTATATTCGTCTCTGGATTTTGTTAAGGACCTCGAGACGTACAGCGGGAGCACCAGACCATAAAAGACAGCAATAATCCATGCAAGGACGGATGGTTGATTTATAGATTTGAAGGAGGGACTCAGACGAGGAAAACTTTCTGGTACGACACAGAGAACCAACTTTCCTTGCGGCAGATGTAGCTATTGATTCAATGTATTTATTCCACCTCATGTCAGTGGACAGCGTGAGACCAAGCAGGTGTAACGAGGCGCTCTCGAGGAGTTGGGAATCAGCCATTCTGATGGAAGGCAGGAAGGGATCTCTGTGGTGGGTAAAGGAGATCAGTTTCGTTTTGGATGCATTAAAGGTTTACAAGCCATTTCCAGCCCCAGTCAACCACAGATTGGAGGTCCTTTTCGAGATCAGCAGCCAGGTTAGTTTTGTCAACGATACCAGATTTACTATTGAGGCATGAGTAAATATTGGTGTCGTCCGCGTAGATGCCAACTTGGGAACTAATAACACCGGGAAGGTCTTTGATGAAGATCAGGAACAGTGTAGGGCCTAAGATAGAGTCTTGGGGGACGTTCATGATAAAGGAGACAGAGGAGAACCCGTTTAGAACGACCTTCATTTCACGGTTTGACATGAATGATTGTATTAAATCGTCTTGTAATTCCGTATCCCTGAAGCTTACGAAGAAGGCCAACATGCCAGACCCTATCTTTAGAGATGTCTAGAGCAACGGCTCGAGCTTCTCCATTATTGTTGAGTGCTTGATATACATATTCAGTTATGGCCGTGAGCACGTCAGCGGAAGATCGGGCAAAGCGGAAACCATATTGCTTGTCGGAGCAGATTATGTGAAGTAAGGTGCTTAACCACTTCGGTGTTGATTAAAGCCTCGAAGACTTTACCGAAGAGTGGTAGGCAACTAATAGGATGGTCGTTAGACGGGTCAGAAGGGTCACCAGAGTTCTTAAAGAAAGGCACAACAGATGAGGCTTTCCAACAGGCTGAAAAGCAAGAGTCGGTGAGGCAGTAGTTATAAAGTTTAGAGAGGACAGGAGCCAATTCAGGAGCACATTTCTTCAGGACAATGGCCGGTATCCCGTCCCCACTACTAGCTTTAAAGGAGTCTAATTTAGAGATGATGTCCAATACCATCGTTGGGGTTATATGTATCTCACTCAGTAAAGCCTCAGTTCTAAGGAGCAGAGCCGCCAATAATCTTTTGAACCAAACTCGCGAGACACAGTACGTTGATTTATTCTTTCGGCAAAGAGTAACTTTGCTTCTTTGAGGACATGCTTGCACTCTTTGCGAGCAGTGACAAAGAGACATCTGTTGTAATTAGATATGTCACTACGGTATAGTCGGAATTAGTGATTCCTGTGGGCAATGGCTGCTGCACAAGCAGCTGAGAACCAAGAGGATGAACGCGATTTCACTTTATATTTTCTTGTAGGGATGAAAGCATCGATTCCAGATTCTACCCAGGATGTGGCCCCAGGCGCACATTTTTGGACGGAGGGGTGTTAAAGACAGTATTCCAGGGGACATCACGATGGAAATCCCGGAACGAGTCCCAACCTGCTCGTTGATAATAAAAAAAAAAGATGTTTTGTTGGTAGGAGGTTCTTTACTGAGGGAGGAGTAGAAGGAGATGAAAACAGACACGACGGCATGATCAGAGTTGCCAAGAGGGCAGAGCTACACAGCACAAGACTCGGAAATGGAGGTAAAACAGATCAAGAAGGTAAGCCATACTATCATAGTTGCTGTGGAAACCCGTAGGAAAGTCAACCTCTTGTGTGAGAGATTGAAAAGTTAAGAGTTTTTTTTTATGCCAGGAAGATCAGTTACAGAGTGTTTAAGACATTTGGTATAGTGGGCATTGAAGTCGCCAAACACAAATATGTTTGCAGATGGATGTAGAGAGATAGCCTTGTCTATATTATCGGAAATGCAATCGAGTGCACCACAGTCTTGGG
>CAHIKZ030001226.1:220000-235000 GCA_903632075.3 Acanthosepion pharaonis
TCGGGGACGCGGAGATCAAAAAATTAGTTAAATATTCTTCTCTTGCGAACAGATTTTAATTTTTACTCCAGTGGTAGTGGAGACTTCTGGGGTTATTGGCCCTCGTTCGATGGCGTTCCTTCGGAGGGTTAGCGGGATTGCTTCTCGATTAAGGGACGAGCCTCGCAAAACGGAGTGGCTCTTGCAAAATGTCTCACAGGCGATGGTGCGAGGTAATGCTTTCGCCATCATTGTGGCTGGCAGAGGATAGCAAAAAAAAAAAAAAAAATGAAAATTTTTCTTTATTGAAAATTATTTTTTTGACAAAAGTTCCTCGAATTATGATACAGGAACTCAGTTATTTTACAAAAGGTAATATCGAAAATATATATTGTTTAAAATTCTCTATATTTCTGGGAAATAGTGTTCAGTATTTTCACAATGATCAAATGTTTACTCTAGCTTCGTCTCCGAATTATCTCGTCCAACAGAGGTGATCATTGACTTATCAAAAGCAATTAATATTGTCTCCGAATTACTTCGTCCAACAGAGGCAATCATTGACTTATCAAAAGCAATTAATAGCCCGACCGATAATTATAAGACTGATGTAATAGAATAGCCCGTTACCCCCATGAATGATTACACTATAAGTAGTAAGTACGTATTAAGTCAACCGTCTACGAGAGACTTGAGGAAGAGTGAGAAAGAGAATACAAGATGATGGTTAGAACTGATAGAAAACGTTTGCATTGGACAGTCTTCAGCGAAAGGTGGGTGACTGAGGCGAGCTTTGTTCGTTTGATTTTCTCTTTTAGGTCAACCTACGTCACATTGGGGTGGTTTCTTGTGGAGCCCTCCCCTTGGTTAGGTTAGACAAGCTTTTGTGTACCCAGTTAATGTGAGTAAGTGTTGTTGCTGGTCTGTTCCCGGCTGCATCTTTGGTTATGATCCAACTCGAGATTCCCAACCTCCCCAGTTTGTTTTGGCCCCCACTTTTATCGTCTCGACTGGATCGGATTTTATATTTCACATGCCCGTATATATTTTCTTCTTTTCCCCACTCCTTTACCGAGAGAGCTTCTTGATTTTGTCCAATGGGCAAAATACAGCAGCCTCTCCTTTTTGAGGGTTGGACGGGCCCTACTGACATCAGTCATGTTTAGTTATTTTGTGTTAATATTTAGTTTGTTATTCATCACCCTCCCCTTTTATATTTAATCACCTATAAATTTTTAATTATAAATTTCATAATCATTAGATTTTTATGTCATGGGGCGCGTTTTGTAGGTCCCCCTTGAGAGGATGCGGTATTATGGTGTACGAAGGATTGATTGGTGACAAACGAGTTTTTATGGTGAATGAGCAAATTGTAATGAGTGAATGGGTCGTGAATCGGATAAGCTAGGTATAAGATAGTTAGTGATGGCCCCCTTTTCGGCCTTGTGCCATAATTATGTATTTTTACATAATAAATATCAGAGTGAGAGAGAGAATAGTGCTCTCTTGTTCTTCACTGTCGAACTCTTTGTCTTGATCAGAGAGGAACCCGGACAAGGCTTTGCCGAAGGGCAAAGTTTCGTCCGGGGAGATAGACAGACCCTAAACCCGCTTGTGCAGGTCCTAAGGGAATATTTACGGGCTCGGAGAACCCACGGTGTATTCGGTCCAGGCTTTTTCCCTATTTCACCTTTCTTAACAGAATTACTTCTCTCCCAAACACACGTACAGAACAGTATCAAGAAATCAAAAGAAAATGGTTGAATCCGTCAACACAGCAATAAAAAACACACGTGACAGTAAATGACGTAATTTCAGTTAACAGTATGAAATCAGCCTTCTATAAATTCTTCCAGTTGCTAAGGACATTTTGTTTTGTTATTATTAGTTACTTCGTTTAATAAATTCATTTCGTTTCGCCTTGAAAAAATCCACATCGGACGAAACGCGTCGGCAACTATTACAGTTTTCCTATTGTCTTTTACATTTATATTTTACAGTTTTTCTTATTGTCTTTTATATATATATATATATATATATATATATATTAAAGACATTTTTATGTTTAACGTTCTTTTTTATAAATGCAAGTATTTAAGTAAATGCTCTGTTTATAATAAACAGTATTAAATAACATTTACCGGCCTGAATGTCCGAGAAATTTTCATAGAAAATATTCGTCCTTTGACAGGTTTCGAACCTGCATACTATACGGAACCGTCATTTACGCTGACGTGCCTTATCCGATCGGCCACAAAGAAGGTCGAATTTACTGCTTATAAACTTCAATCTTCCATGAATCTCGTACATTCATAACTGCTCATCGCGTATCAAGTGTAAACAAATGACGTCATATATTAAGAAATGGACAAAGTCCGACAATTTATTTATTAAAGACATTTTTATGTTTAACGTTCTTTTTATAGATACAATAATAAATAAATAAATTGTCGGACTTTGATATTTCTTAATATATATATATATATATATATATATATATATATATATATATATATATATATTTCTTAAATGTTATTTTTAGTGGATACTCATATTTGATTGGACGCTCTGTTTATTTATTAGACGGTGTGGTTATTTATTTTCGTCTACCGGCTTGAATATTTGAACAATCTTACTGAACGTTAGATCAAAGCATCTAATGTCGGTAGCCGGTACGTGAAAGGAAGGTTCGAATCCTCCGGAGAGCGCATTCTTTTCCATAATAAGATTTCTCGAAGATTTCTCGAATAAATATATTGTTTAATAAGTGAAAGGAACGTCTACTCAAATATGAGTATCCACGAAAAACAATTTTTTAAGCAATGAAAAGCTGTCGGCTTATTAAATAAAAATTCAATCCTCTTTCCTGATGTCTGTTACCTTATATGGTCGGGAGACTTTCTTGCTCATCTCGACAAAATTCAAAGACGGATATGCAATATGATCGATCCTGACCTGGCATCTCGACTTCAGTCAATTTCTCATAGATGTAATGCGTCTTCCCTCTGTCTTTTCCGTGGCATCTGCTCTGATGAGCTCTTTTCATTGGTGCCCCGACTAAATAAATGTTTTGAAATCATGTTTTTCCAGGCGGAAATGTTGTTCTACAGGTAATAATTTTTCATGGGGAGTCGACTTAATTCGCTTACGATAATTATTAATTCTGTAGTGAAAGGGCCATTCAGATTTTCCTACATATTGTTTCTGGCATAGTGTGCATTCTAGGAGGTAAATTATGTTATGACTTCTACAGTTAGAATCGTGGTAGATTTTGAAAGTAGATTGAGCTAGTGAATGAATTCGTGTTTTTAATATGGTTGCAACATAAACTTCTTTTGTTGTTACATGGTTGGGAAAATCCTGTTGTTTTTGTTCTTAGTTCATTACGGATTACTTTGTCCCCTGAAATGTGGTTACTACCTATGATTTCTTTTAGGTTCTTAGGTCTACGATATGCAAGAAGGCAGGGTTCCTTAAGCAGTTTTTTTAGGTCTGGTTTGAGATGCAGTATTTCCCAGCGACGTTTGATTATTTGGGATAGTGGAGGCAGAGTGGGATTGAAAGTGGTTACTAGAGGTATATATATACCTAAGTGTAGGAGAACGAACAGGAGGATTACAACATTAATTTAAAAATACTGCTCAATACATAAAATAGAGCCGTAAATATATATCTATGTTACATTAGAACATGCACATATCCACTACAACATTTTTGTTTCAACGTCAGAAAAATGCTTAATGCAATAGATTCCCTTCCATCTCTACATGTAAATTCTAGAAGACATTTTATGACAATTTCCAAAGAACGGAAGTGGGGGGATATTTGCTTTGATAACTGTATTTCTGAATAAAAGTTTTTAGTAACACCGTTATTCCCCACCTGATGAGACATCTAAAAAATGTTTTTCCCTTTTTTGACGTTGAAACAAAAATGTACAATTTTGTAGTGGATATGTGCATGTTCTAATGTAGCACTGCATAAGATATATATATATATATATATATATATATATATATATATATTGTCAGCCACAGACAGACTGTTTCGCTGTATCACTGCTTTTTTCAGTGTGGCTAGACGTCCAGTTGCCTTTAGCTAGGATCGAAACCCGACTGAATTACCACTAATCCGTCTGCGCACGGCAAGGATGAAGGTGAATTTTAGCGTGTTTATTTTTAGATAAACACACAGTGACCGACAGGACTCAATTCGCTTTACCGAAGAGTCATGCTATAGCAGCCGTAATAGTCACTGCTTACAAATCCACACTTCCTCCCCAGAGAGCTCAACCGAAATTAATTTTTCAGAAGCCTATAGAGAACCTATGAGAAATTTTCATATATATATATATATATATATATATATATATATATGTAAATTTCTCAGAGTTAACCTGTAGAAAAGACAATCATAAAAAAGAAAAAAAACTTACTCAGAAGGAAAATTCTAGAGAGTGCCGCCATTGAATGTTACCCAAATATTAATCTACGCCCAGGCGTTTTTCCTATTTCCCCTTTCTTAACAGAATTACTGCTCTCCCAAACAAACGTATACAACAATATCGTAAAATCAAAACAAAATGGTTGAATCCGTCAACACAGCAATAATAACAATATCTCCACATGTGACAGTAATTGACGTAATTTTCAGTTAACAATATGAAAATAGCATTCTCTAAATTCTTCCAGTTACTAAGGACATTTTGTTTTTGTTATTATTAGTTACTTTGTTTAATAGATTCATTTCGTTTTTTGCTTTGGGAAAGTCCACATTGGACAAAACGCGTCAGTAACTACTACAGTTTTCCTATTGTCATATATATATATATATATATATATATATATATATGATCTCATATCACCCCAAAACTTAGTGTCAATATTTCTAATAAAAACATAAATTCATTTAATATATTTATAAGATAAATATGAATAGATCACGAAAATTTTATCAACATCGTTTGGTTAATACATATTCCGTTGTGAAAACATTGACTTGCGTAATAAAATTTGTCACGGTGAAGTAATGGATAGCGGCTCGGATTGAGGAATCGGAGAGCCGAGTTCGAATTCCAGTCGGATCCATTACATTCACTTACGTGCTAATACTCTTCGCAAGTATATTAATCCACTTCTTCACCCCCCCAGCTATGGGTAAATAGCAGGAAAGACCGGTTTCTGTAGCCTTGAATGACAACTAGTCTAGTGCAGAAAGAAATGGCAACTTGCTGCGGGAAAAAATCTGCCTCGTCAATTACGTATCGAAATGAGCGGGTATCCTGCATGGCACATAACTGACTGTACAAGTAGAAAGAATCACTATTTCTGATTCTAATGCTCTCCTTCTTATAAAAACAAAAAGCCTTACTCTCCATTTTTCTGCTTGTTTTTTTTTTTCTTTTTCCCGATACTCTCCCTAAGAACTCATAGACTTTCTTCTTTGCTCTTGCTTTTCTTTTCGAAAAACATACAAATGAAACCTTACTCGTTCCCGTTTTCAGCATTCTCCAAGTTACCGACACGCCGATTTCCTGCCAAGCCACACACCCACCTCGCCTTATCAACCGACCCAACTTATAATACTGATTCCCCTGTCCCCCACACACAAAAAAAACGAACTATCATCTTTCATAATGGCAGCTCCAAGATCATCCATTCGATAAATCTTAGGCAAGATAATTTGGCCCTCGTGAAAAGCATTTGTTGAGTCATGTCGTCTCTTGTTGAGAGCTTTATGGTTTAATCATTAGGCTAGAAGGCGTTAGGGTCTGGGTTCGAGTCCCTGCAGGCGAAAAAAAGAAAGAAGCCTAATAATAAGAGAGGTGGGGGATAAAATTTAAACAAGAATCTTTCTATTACAACGTTTCGGCCGTTGTACGCTCCGGCCTCCTTCAGGTGGTTGGAATGTCGAATGTCGATCACCGCCCTCTGTGGGATCAGGTTGAGATCATAGACAGGGAACACCATTGGAAAATTCATAAACTTAAGGAATCAGCACATATGCTAGGCCACAAAAGTCTCCTGAGCCGACCAAGCATAGAAATGAATACAATATGGGAACCAGTAATAAGGAGTGCCAGAGAAAAGCAATAATAACAACAAAAGTTGCAATGTTAAAAAACTGAATAATAACAGCAAAAAAACTGAATAATAACAGCAAAAAAACTGAATAATAACAGCAAAAAAACTGAATAATAACAGCAAAAAATTACACTTGCAAAAATGGTTGCTGAAGACATTAGGTTTATAATACCCAGAAATTCATACACAGATGTCCTCAAGGACACATGGCGTTGGTTAGATCCAGTGACAGGGCCCAAAACAGTGTGAGTTCAATACCCGGTTAAGGCAGTGGAGAACTTTCAAAGGGAAAATTAACAGGAGATAACTGATGACTGACATCCATCAAAAACATGAAACTAGAACTGTCTACCCCAGTGAGCGAAATAAAGGGTTCAGTTCGACATTCCAACCACCTGAAGAAGGCAAGAACGTACAACTGCCGAAACTTTGTAATAAATATGTCGACAAAGATGAGGACAATAGTCCGAATAATGTAAATAATGTACATAATACCTCATCACAGAAATATAGACAGATAATAAATGGCCGAAACGTTTTAATAAATATGTCGACAAAGATGAGGACAATAATCCGAATAATGTAAATAGTGTACATAATACCTCATCTCAGAAATATAGACAGATACTGAAGAATATTTCTACCAAATGAATTCTGATTAGTTCGATAAAGTCCAGTTAACAGCTGATCCCAAAAATGACCTACAATCTGCTATTAACTAGGACAAGGAATGCCTTGTTAATTTTAACGCCTGCTAAACTAAACTGATCTCTATTAATCGAGAGAATCCTTCCTGTCTTTCGTCAGCATGGCTGATGCTAACCTCCAAGAGAGTGACGCGTTGCGCCTTGTTGGTTCACTGCAGCTGCAGAATCAATCCTTCATATTCGTTCATGCTTTGAATATTGCTGCCATATATGGCATGGTGCTCTTGCTATACATTTAGAGATTCCTAATAGCAAAGAAGAATTTGCAATTTTATTGGTCCTGAGCTGCCATCTCGGTTTCATTCTCTTTCCGACCGCCATAATGCAGCAAGCAGTAATAAGGAGTGTCAGAGAAAAGCGATAATAACAACGAAAATTGCAATATGAGTTCTGGTAAAAACATGAATTGATAACAGCAAAAATTAGAATATGAGCACTGGTAAAAAATGATTGCTGAAGACATTAGGTTTATAATACATCAAAATTCAAACACAGATGTCCTCAAGGACACATGGCACAGTGGATAAAGTCGTTGGTTCGATCCAGTGACAGGATCCAAAGAGTGTGAGTACCTGGTTAAGGCGGTGGAGAACTTGCAGAGCGGAATTAACAGAAGATAACTGATAACTAATATCCATTAGAACTGACATCGATTAGACATGGCACGTGAGATTAGAACAGTCTACCCCAGTGAGCGAAATAAAGGGTTCAGTTCGACATTCCAACTACCTGAAGAAGGACGTAGAGTACAACGGCCGAAACGTTGTGAATAAATATGGCCACAAAGATAAGAACAATAGTCCGAATAATGTAAATAGGCCTGATGCCCCTGTTTATACATTTAGAGATTCCTGATAGCAAAGAAGAATCTGCAATGTTATTGGTCCTGAGCTGACATCTCGGTTTCAATCTCTTTCCGACCGCCGTAATGTAGCTTCCATGTTGAAATCCATCAAATTAAGAGTTAATGTTAATGGTCCTGACCTGGCATCTCACCTTTAATGTCGTTTCCCTGTGTCTTTTCTATAAATACTTCCATGGTAATTGTTCCGATGGGTTTTCTTCTTTGGTACATAGACTTCATGAATTTCAACGCTGGCAGCTAGGTCTCATCATTTTACCATTGAAATTGATAAATGTAACCGTAATTTCTATGCTAACAGTTTTTTCTATCGCACTTCTCGGTTGTGGAACTCTCTCCCGGCTTCTTGCTTTCCAGTCAAGTTTGATCTAATAATCTGCAATGTTACTGGTCCTGAACTGGTATCTCGGCTTCAGTCACTTTCTAACTGTCATAACATATCTTCCCTGTAGCTTTTCTACAGATACTTTTACGGTAATTGTTCTGATGAACTTCCCACTACGCTACCTAGACTTCATGAATTTAAGTGCAGTACTAGATTGGCGGCAAGGTCTCATCATTTTTTACAGCTGAAATGGCTAAATGTAACCGTAAGTTCTATGCTAATAGTTTCTTCTCTTGCACTTCTCGCTTGTCTGAATCTCTTACGGTTTCTTGCTTTCTAGTCAGGTTTGATCTTCAAAAATTTAAATGCAATGTCAGTGGTTATCTGTCTTCTTAAGTCCTGTTCTTTTATTGTTCTCTCCGCTTAATGGTATCTTTTTCTCATATTCTCTAGCATTCAGAAACCCTTTACGTCTTGGTGGCTTTATTGCCTTCCTTGGGTGAAATGGTTAAAAAAAAAACAACAAAAGACAAGTTCGGGATAAAGATTATAATGTCAGCTAATGCCATCCATACTTGGCAGATATAGTGGAATGGCGTCCCGTTGCCTTCTACATAGTTTCCCTTTTTTTTCTTTTTCTTTTTCTTTTCTTTTTCTTTTTTTTCTTTTTCTTTTTCTTTTTCTTTTTTTCTTTTTCTTTTTTTTTTTTTTCTTTTTCTTTTTCTTTTTTCTTTTTCTTTTTTTTCTTTTTCTTTTTCTTTTTTTTTTTTTCTTTTTCTTTTTTTTTTTTTTTTTTTTTTTTTTTTTTTCTTTTTTTCTTTTTCTTTTTTTTTTTTTTTTCTTTTTCTTTTTCTTTTCTTTTTTTCTTTTTCTTTTCTTTTTCTTTTTTTTCTTTTTCTTTTTTTTTCTTTTTTTTCTTTTTCTTTTTCTTTTTAGAATAATTACCAAGCAAAGTTAGAGGGAGTAGCCTATTTCAACAACAGTTGTGGAAAATTGAATAGTCATTGATCATTGAGAAAATATAGGGTTAGTTTCCCATTCACTTCTTCAACGTTTTGAATTCAGAATTTTCCTTCTTTTAGACTGCTTATGAACCAAGGTTAGAGATCCATAACTGAAGTCTTTATACTAGTAGAAAACACAAATATATTAACTGCATCCACCTGCAAAAATAGACTAATAAATAATGGAAGCTTTAATAATAAAAAAAGAAAAAGCCAACTCTTAACAATATTAACTACGAACAAAGCGACAATGTGCTAACCGTATTCGGAAATTAAAAACATTCCTACCACACACTAAGACATACACAGAACGCACACACTCAATTAAGCTGAAAAATCGAATCAGCCTTGATAATGGCTAAAGGTATAGCCGAAAGCTCTCGGAAATATAAAACATTTGGACAGTTTATATGAAAATTAAATTATAGCATTGTAGTTGTGGGTGCACACACCACTTCGTCACATGGTAACCAAAATTTTAGACCCGGTCCGCGAATAGATAGATAGATAGATAGATAGATGTGAACAGATCAAGTAATGTCTATCTATTCATACACACACTCCGATAGATAGATAGATAGATAGATGTGAACAGACCAAGTAATGTCTATCTATCCATACACACACTCCGATAGATAGATAGATAGATAGATAGATAGATAGATAGATAGATGTGAACAGACCAAGTAATGTCTATCTATTCATACACACACTCAGATAGATAGATAGATAGATAGATAGATAGATCTTTGTCCAGAAAAGAAAGCTCTTGTTCGGACACAAGAAACATGAAACAAAAAGTTTAACCGTAGTACCTTGTCTATCGTTTTTAATGAATCATGCATAAAGGAAGGTTTTTTTGCCTAAATATACAACTATATATATATATATATATATATATATATATATATATATATATATATATATATATATATATATAATTCGGATATTCGGCCAACGGACATTTAGCCGAAATGTAGTGTACTTACATGTATGTCACACTCTTTATCGTAATGTGCTACATATATTGATATTTATTTACTGTGTTAATTCATAATTTTTCATTTCTTTGTTACAGTTTTTTTAATCTGTTTTCTATATATTATATTTTACTTCAAATATTACTGTAAGATGATAAATATTTTGAGAAAAAGCTTTTACGATATGAAAGACCTTTCAATTTCGGTTTTAATGATCGTTATCTTAAAGGGATGAACTAGCTTTTATCTTACTTTTAAATACGAATTTGAATAATTAAGTGCTACCTTTTACCCAAATACACTCAAATATTTTCAAAAATACTAATTTCAATGAACAAATATTGAAAAACTTTTAACTTTAAATTTAGATTTAGTAATTTAATTACTTGAAATTCATTAGTAATTATTAGTCCTATTCTACCTTATAATACTACTAATTAAAATACTTAAAGTATTGCTTGTTACTATATATATGTTATACCGGAACATACCTATTCTATTGTTAATAAACTCTCCCACAGATAATAAGTAGTAGTAGTAGTAGCGGTCTCCAGGGAGCTCAGTGGAGTTGGGTGTGTCAGTCGATGTCGGACATTAAAGTATCAACCACCACAACTAGATTGCTGCGTCATTCACTATTATTTCAAGTTCCTACCGTTTTGTACGTCGAACCCTGTTGGGACCGACTTAGTGAAAATACAAGCCTCCACTGTGAAAACTACTCTACAACAATATAGTTGTACTTTTTAGGCCAAATGTCCGTCGGCCAAATATCCGGCCACGCTTTTCGGATCCTCTGCACTGTCCTCAGGTTGACACCCACACACTCTGAAATGTCCGTATTGGAGCTACCGTTGCGAATACCAGACAGTACAGCATGCTGTTTGCGAATTTCTGTCGTCGTGAATTTCTTCATGGTGCTCTTTTGCCCACAGACGGTGCCCAACTGACCCTACTATATTGTGCAGTCGATATAATCGAAAACAAAGATCATGCATCCGCGAAAATAAAAATATTAAATGGCAACAATTTACCTATCGTACCCTCCTCTCTCTCTCTCTCTATATATATATATATATATATATATATATATATATCAAATATGTGGTGCACTTCAATTTATATTACATGAATCATTCATACAAAAAACAGATTAGTGAAGTTAATGATATAAATGGCTAGAATACATCTTCGCAAACAAATTTATTAAAATTACATTAACCCACGAACCTCTAGATGAATGTTATGATCCCTGTTTTTAATAAATTCAAATTGTATAAGGTCTTTTTTTTTTTTTTTTTTTTTTTAGTACTTTCATCTGTTCATACAGACATCATCAGGCATGGAAATTGATTTGTTTTTTGTTTTTGTTTTTTAAATACATCCAGGTAATAACGGGACACGAAATATTAAATGTGAATGGAAATATGTTCTTTAGAAATGTGTTATAGTTAACTGTAAGAAATTCTGCAACGCTAAGATTGAATTTTTTGAAAATTTAAAAGAGAGTTCGTTTTTTTTTTTTACTAATATGGTAATTGGAGAATTCTTTGGTTGTAGTAATTTTCAGGCGATGCGGCATGAACTAAATTGTTCAATAAATAGAGCTATGTCGGAGCTGTTATCCCGAAAGTTGCACGTCGGATTAATTCTTTTTAAATCAAATATGTGGTGCAGTTCAATTTATATTAAATGAATCATTCATACAAAAAACAGATTAGTGAAGTTTATATAATTATATCATTAAATTCACTAATCTGTTTTTTGCATGAATGATTCATATATATATATATATATATATATATATATATATATATATATATATATATATATATACAAGTTAACCAAAAAAGTTTCGTGGCTATATAGGTATAATCAGTAAACGGAACAGAGTTAAACCGCTGTCAGTTCTTGCTTTTCCTGTCATTTTTCGATTCTCTTGTATGTTTGTGTCGGGCTGTCGCAACATTAAGGTCGTACAGAAGGCGCTTGAACGATACGAGAAGGTGATAGGGGCCAAGATTAACCGTAACGAGTCTTTTAGTTTGCGGTTAGGAGCCTGGAAGGGGGTCGCGCTTCCGGGCCCTTTGGTTGGACTGATGGACCTGTCCGCATTCTTGGATTGTGGTTCGGGCCCGGACTCCAGCTGAAGAAGAATTGGTCAGAAGTACAGGCAAAGGTCGGAGCGTTGGCCCGGACTTGTCTCCGAAGAAGTTTCTACTAACGTTGTTTTAGTTTTATCTTTGGGTTACATTTTGAGTTTCTTTGCAGGGTTCATTTCCCCTTCCCCACCATTTCGTGAATCACGAAATTTTTATATATTTTGAAATTTTACCGAATATTTATGTCAGGGGTAGTTTTTGTAGGTCCCCTGTAAATATGTGGTATTGTGGTATATGAAGGCTTGACCATCAGTACCTGGCTGCTGTCCTTGCAGGCCGCTGAATTAGAACCCGACTTCTGAAAGTGTAGCAACCTCCTGTATCCCCCCCAGGGCTGTGGGTTCTTGCGGTAAATGAGTAAATAGTTATGAATGAATGGGTCGTGATTCGGTTTAACTAGGAGTAGGATAGCAAATGAATAAAAAAAACTAAATTTAAAAATTCTATCTATCTATCTATCTATCTATCTATCTATCTATCTATTCCTGTCTGTTCATATGTATCTATCTATGATCAGATCTATGTTCATATCTGTCTATCTCTGTTTATATCTGTCTGTTCATATCTATCTATCTATCTATTTATCTATGTTCATATCAATCTATCTATCTATTTATCTATCTATCTCAGTTTCTTCATATCTATCTATCTATCTATCTATCTATCTATCTATCTATCTATCTATCTATCTATGTTCATATCTGTCTATCTCTGTTTATATCTATCTATCTATCTATCTATCTATCTATCTATCTATCTATCTCAGTCTGCCAATTATCTATCTACATATCTATCTAATGAAGATCAGCCCCTCCCTATTTTGCCCTTCGGCCTTGTGCCACAATTTTGTATTTTTACAGAATAAATACCCTATACGGATTATTATTCGGATCACTAATCGGCGGTTACTATTCGAGAGAGTATTATTGAGCAAGTACTATTAGTACGTGTGTTATTCGAAGGCGTCTGACACCAGTATTGTTCGACGGCGTTACTATAGTTGTATCTGCGATTACAAAGTCTCTACTACAACGAGCATTACGAAAGTGACAACGAGTATTCGTTGACACCACAAAAGTGACAACGACTGTTCGTTGACATCATAAAAGACCTAAAAGGTAAAAGTCACAAATAAGCTGTGACATTTTTTCCTCGATTTAAACTCGTGCACTTAGAAAAGTTATATATCCGTCAAATAGCGGGACGGGGGTATATATCAGTGTATAAGGCTGTTTGATAAACATTTTCCATAATATTATATGTGCGTGTGTAAGAAAAGAAGGTCCGGGGGCCACCCGAGGTAGAGGCTTAAGAAGCAATTTTTGTGAATAGGAAGGAAAGATAACGGTTAACCCTAGCCTTGTAGTGACCGAGGAAACTCCGTCTTGGGAATCGGTCCCACGGAGCAGTGGTTAACCGGACAAAGCTGTCCAAATGGAACTTACTTCTCCCTGATGGGACATGGACGGGACCAGGTGGTGGATTGGCCAGAGTGTCACGTTGCTCGATAGCAAGTGGGGCCCTGATGGAATGGGTCCCTCTACATCAAATAAAACAGCAAGGAAGAAACAAATACAGCAAGTGTCTTAATAACAGAAACGAATATGAACTTTATCAAGTCATCCGTACACGCTAACAGTTAATCAAGAACAATGTACGAGGAAATTTTCAAAGCTAAACCTCATAAAGACAAGACTAAGAAATTCGCTGTCTGAGGAGAATTCTGAATCATGTTGCTATCCATTGAAAAGGAAGTGTTATATAAATTGGATGCAGAAGCAATTATTGGCAGATTTGAACAATCATCTCGTGAACACAAACGATTGCTCTTAATATAATGGACTAAATGCAATGCTCTAATGTGCTTTTGAAATATCCGTTAATGTGTAAATTGTGGGCGGATTGGCCAGGGTGTCAGCTTGCCCGATGGCAAGTATGGCCCTGATGGAGTGTACCCCTCTATATAAAATAAAAATGCAATGAAGAAACAGAGACAAGTGTGTTTTTCTCTGTTAACGTGTGAATTCAATTACAGCATTCTGTATTAACAGCGGGTATAATCATCCATATGTAAAGTAGATGGACATTGTAATTATTAAGAAATACATATTTTTCCACAAAAAAAAATAATTTTTAGGCTTTTTGTGCTGTTTTTTTTTATTTATGAAAAATGTAATTTATATAATGTTTATATGAAAATTAAATTATAGCATTGTAGTTGTGGGTGCACACACAACTTCGTCACATGGTAACCAATATTTTAGACCTGGTCCGCGAATAGATAGATAGATAGATAGATAGATAGATAGATAGATAGATATGAACAGATCAAGTAATGTCTATCTATTCATACACACACTCAGATAGATAGATAGATAGATAGATAGATAGATAGATGTGAACAGACCAAGAAATGTCTATCTATTCATACACACACTCCTATAGATAGATAGATAGATAGATAGATAGATAGATAGATGTGAACAGACCAAGAAATGCATATCTATTCATACACACACGCCTATAGATAGATAGATAGATAGATAGATAGATAGATAGATAGATAGATAGATGTGAACAAACTGAGAAATATCTATCTATCCATACACACTCTATATATATATATATATATATATATATATATATATATATATCGATAGATAGATAGATAGATAGATAGATAGATAGATAGATGTGAACAAACTGAGAAATATCTATCCATACACACACTCACAGGCTAGACACATAGATAGATAGATAGATAGATAGATAGATAGATAGATAGATAGATAGATAGATAGATAGATGTTATTCTTTTGTTAAGATACATCCCAAAACGGGTTTGGCCTCATTTTTATTTCATTTAATTTTATTTTTCTCGTAAGTTCTCTTTTTCAT
>CAHIKZ030001226.1:245000-252500 GCA_903632075.3 Acanthosepion pharaonis
CTATATTACTATATAAAATATATTGTAGAACAGGTATATTGACCTTGACTTGTATAAAAATACGTAGGCTGTTGGCACACTGAATGATTTTAAAAGCCTAAGTCGGCACATATTTAGTAAAAGTTCGACGACCCCTGGTCTAACTGAATGTCTTTTTGATCATGCAAAAGAACATTTTCTATGAAAAAATGAGTAATGTTTCTTTTTCTGTTGGAATGGAGGTTGGGGTGGGGGTCATCCAACCATTATATTTTGAATTGCTCCTTAGTTGGCAGTACATACGTAACACCAAGTGTCGGCGACCTACGGCACGCGTGCTAAGCAATTCCCAATGGCACGCAGTCGCAAATGACAACACAAAGTCCAAACCAATAACTACTACAACGCAAGGAAGATATTTAGCTGTTTCAATTTTAAAATATACTAAAGTATATATATATATATATATATATATATATATATATATATATATATATATATATATGTTTGAATAAAAGACAGACCACGTTAAGGTTCCATGTAATAAGCTATTTCACCATAACCCCTTTAACAGGGTTCTGGATCATCAGACTTTACTTCCAAAAGCTGAAATGAAAAATGAAAAGAAATTCACACGTTTCTTACGGACCTCATCAAGTATACGCAAAGTTAACGAAGTGAGGAAGTGAGGTGAGAGAGAGGATATGAGTGTGTCATATGTATCATTTTAGTTTCCTATTTTAACCCCAGTGTGTCGGCTGGATGTTGCTCAAATTTAACGCGTCTCGTCTCTAGATAAATGTGGTTAAGGGGTGAGCGATAAGAACTACATTAAAGGAAGACGTTACAACAATCCCAATAAATTACACGACAGGTGTCATTCAAATTCTTAGACGCTGTCAGTTCGCGTTACTTTAACGTGCATATTTGTGAGGTTAAGGTTTGATAAATATCTAAATTTTAAAACAATCTACGAAGAAATTAATTTGAAATTCGGTGGAGTTTTGGGTATTTCCTATGAAGCAGTCGATTGGAAAAATCCATAGAGAGAACATTGAAAGAGCAATCCAATTTATATTTAGTAATTTTTTTTTCCATTAAAACTTTTATCTTATAGCTTGTTAGGTTGACATTTATTCGTTTGATATTTGTTCATTAAGTAAACTCGTGATTGTTTTTGATTTTTGTTCATTAAGTAAACTCGTGGTTGTTTTTATGTATCCAATTATCAACAGTTGTTTCCATTTAAATAATTTTATTTTCCCCATTGGGGTAGTATCTTTCAATCTCAATTAAAATACTAATCTAAACTTCCCCTTCGTGCTATTTAAAATTCACTTCCAATTGGAGAATATTAGAGGAGAAATTTGGAAGAGATGTCACTAGCAGAAAATTAGGCCCTTCTTTTACAATTTCTTATCTACACATGTCTTAAACCCCTATTTGTAACCACATACATATATCTTCTTATATGCCTATGAGTTCCTATATACACCTACACACACATTCACACGAAACGATATATGTATATTTCCATCTTTACACATATACACCTGCAGAGAAAACGCACATCCACATGTCTCCATACCTATCTCCATGTATACTTATACTTACATATATACATATACACACAAGGACATCTGCATATCCATATATATTCATACGCACACATATATATTTACACATCCATACGTATACACCTGTGAATTTCTTTTCATTTTTCATTTCAGCTTTTGGAAGTAAAGTCTGATGATCCAGAAACCTGTTAAAGGGGTTATGGTGAAATAGCTTATTACATGGAATCTTAACATGGTCTGTCTTTTATTCAAACATATCTGCTCTGAATTTTACATTGAGCTCTCTGGATATCATCCTCCTCAGGTCTACCCATACGGATTACCTAAATTTGCATAAACTATATATATATATATATATATATATATATATATATATATATATACAATACATTACTATATAAAATATAGTAATGTATTGTATATATATATATATATATATATATATACAATACATTACTATCTAAAATATATTGTAGAACAGGTGTATTGACCTTGACTCGTATAAAAATACGTATGCTGCTGTCACACTGAATGATTTTAAAACCCTAAGTCGTAAAAAGATTGTCGACCCCAGCTTTATAGTGTCACAGACAGCGGTATCTTCTAAAAAACAGTTTATTTCTATTAATGTAGTTTACATATTATTGTATATATTACGATATAAAATATATTGTAGAACAGATATATTGACCTTGACTAGTATAAAAACATGTAGGCTGTTGGCACACTGAATAATTTTAAAGCCCTAAGTCGACACATAGCAAAAGGTTGTCGATTCCTGCCTCAGAGGACGAAACGAATCGACTAAGATAAGGTTTCCTTTTTTCTTTATTCCTATATATATATATATATATATATATATATATACAGTGTAACCCGGATATAAGAGAGTTGTCGGGACCGGAGAAGAAGTCTCTTATATCCGGGTTTTCTCTATATCAGGTTTGGTCTATTTTATATACGTTAACACAGGCTCTAATTTGGGACCAGAGAAAATCTCTCTTATATCCGGGTTTCTCTTATATCCGGGTCTCTTATATCCGGGTTATACTATACATATATATATATATATATATATATATATATATATATCATCCGGACGTTGTTCTTATATGCTGTTGGATAACACGTATTCTTTTCTCGTCACAAATTTCAAATATGCCTTCTCATTCTTTTCTGTAAAATTCCTAACCTACGGTATGGCTGCGCCCACAAATACATGCGCGAAAAAAATGAAAGAATTTTCATAATGTCATAGCTTGCCAACTCACACAATATAAAACAATGTTTATCGCATATATATATATATATATATATATATATATATATATATATATATATATATATATATACACTACAGTTCAAAAGTTTGAGGACACCCATAGTAATTTTATTTAAATTGGCCCCCCATATTAGTTGTTTTGTACTTTAAATAATACAAAATTATTATCCATAGTAAAAACAAAAAAAAGTGAGACATGATTTTTTTTTTATTAGAAATTTTATTATGACAAAAGGAAAAAAGAAGCATTTTATGATTAAATTTTGTTCTCGTCACAGAAATAAAATTGATCTGTAACAGTCAAAACATGAAGGGAAACTAACAACACTAGAAACAAAACAGCCTTGAAAATGTCTAAAGAAATGGTCGAAAGCTCTTGGGACAATGGACATTATGGAAAATTTTTGTACTCCTTTATTCCCACCAAACGGAAAAACGTAAGAACACTGGGAAAACTAAATAAAAAATTGATTAATTTTTCCTCGTCTACCATCTTTAATGAACGATGTTTAATAGAAAGTTTTATGCCAATTTTTTTTTTTTTCAAAAATTTAAAAATAAATATAACTAATAATAATTTTTATCTATCATAATTTTACACAAATCCCACCACACGTATATACATACATGCGAGGAAATGTTTTTCAGCGGAAAATACATAATATGACATGTATACATTCACGAGACATTAACGAGACATTTCCGCCACACTTCCAATGCTTAAATTTCAACATTTCAACATACAAATGCGTAAGTATAGATATAACACCACCCGTATACATATATGTGTCATATCCGAAACTGCCCACATATGTTTATATATGTATGAGTCCCGACAGACGACCAAGTATCTATATGTGTCTGCATACATCGATGTTTGCGTTAGTACGATGAATGACAAAACGACGAAGTTTCCCCCACCCCTTCCATAATATCACCAATACACGAAATCTACATAAACCCAAATTTTCTAAAGCATTAATCAGTTTGTCTGACGATCGCTAAAGCGTGAAACCCAGGGTCACAAACTCACATCTATCCAACCAAATATATATATATATATATATATATATATATATATATATATTTGTATATTTAGGCAGCAATCCTTCCTTTATGCATGTTTCATTAAAAACGACAGACAAGATACAACGGTTAAGCTTTTTTAATAATGTCATTCGAACAAGAGCTTTCTTTTCTGGACAAAGGGTGTGTAAGAACTGCCCAAATGTTTTATATTTCCGAGCACTTTCGGCTATACCTTTAGCCATTATCAAGGATGATTCGATTTTTCAGCTTAATTGAGTGTGTGCATTATGTGTATGTTTTAGTGTGTTGTAGAGATGTTTTAGTGTGTTGTAGAGATGTTTTAGTTTCCGAATACGGTTCGCACATTGTGGCCTTGTTCGTAGTTAAT
Source organism: Acanthosepion pharaonis (assembly GCA_903632075.3). Classification (NCBI taxonomy): domain Eukaryota; kingdom Metazoa; phylum Mollusca; class Cephalopoda; order Sepiida; family Sepiidae; genus Acanthosepion; species Acanthosepion pharaonis. Next base: position 249,256 of record CAHIKZ030001226.1, read on the forward strand.
ATCGTTAAGATTTTGGCTTTTTCTTTTTATTATTAAAGCTTCCATTATTTTTTTTTTTTAAATAATGGAAGCTTTTATATATATATATATATATATATATATATATATATATATATATATATATATTATTTGTCCGACAGATTACAGCGGGCTCGCAAGCGGACATCCAACATTTTTGACATTTAATAACCCATAGAAGTGTTGATATGCCGTGAACTGAAATCGGTTGATTTCCTTTGCCGGCATATCAACCTCTACGGCTTCTTTAATGCCAAAATCCAAGTATTTTGAACGTAATTTTATTTTTTTCAACTACAGATTATTTTCTGTCTATATTTGAAGAGATGAAGCCTTGTGATAATTTACATCTCATCTTTATTGTCATGTTCACGACGTTTAGAACAATCTACTTCGGTGAGCGAAATAAAGGGTTCAGTTCGAAATTGGAATCACCTGAAGAAGACCGGAGAAGTCAACGGCCGAGACGTAGAAAACAGTCCGAACAATATAAATAATGTAAATAATAACAGATATTTTATACATCATTTTTATACTTTCAATATAAAAGGTATATTTTTTTTTTTGGATATATATTTTGTAGATCATAAAATACATTGTTGGTAATTTTACTATAAAAAATATACTGTGGATTTTTGTTTAAGGATTCGCTATTTTCTCATAGCGGAGACCCCCTAACACGAGCTACCACCCCGCGTTACGGTGGACCTGGGAACAACACCAGTTAAGAGGTGGTTTCAGGCTCCTCGCAACCTCCAATCTCCCAATCAGAGGCCATACTGCCGGATGTAGTTTATCGTCATACCCTGGATGACTCCAGAAGGGGAGTTACTGCCTAGGTGAAGGGATGCACCCCCCCACTGGGGCTTGGGCTAATATTAATATGAGTGTGAGCATGAAACAGACTGTCACTTCTGGGTTTTGATTTCAATGTTCATTTTATATTTACATAAGCTCTATCCTGATATTGAGCACTTTAACATATGATTATCACATACCTTAAAACTATATTTTTTTATATATATATATATATATATATATATATATATATATTCAGCATTATATATATATATATATATATATATATATATATATACATTAAAATTGGACAAAGTCCGACAATTTATTAAAGATTTTTTTTTATGTTTATATATATATATATATATATATATATATATATATATATATATATATATTGCTCAAAAACTTGTATAAAAATATGTGAATTTTAAACCATTTTCTTTTATGCTTGGAAATGTGATCTAAGGAACCAGGAAGAAAATCCCATTCCTGGGGAAATAAATTATAATCTATGGACACTTAAGGTTGACTTTTTTTTTTTAATTTAACTAATATTCGCTCTGTTTTTGATAGTGAGCTCTCTTGATTACATCCACCTTGGGGTTATCCATACGGATTACCCAACATTTCATTACCTAAGGATATATATATATATATATATATATATATATATATATATATATATATATATATATATATATATATATTACAATGAATCATTCACACAAAAAGTAGATTAGTAAAATTAATGATATAAAATGGCGAAATCCCTTCGCAAACAAAATTTTAAAGGTGCATTAACCTACAAATCACTCGATGAATGTTGTGATCCTTGTGTTTAATAGCTACAAGTTGTATAATGTCTTTTTTTTAAAATCTGCTAGTACTTTCAACTGTACACTCAGTCATCCTCAGGTATGGAAATTATTTTGTTTTTAGTAAAATTCAGGTAGTAGCGGAGACGAAAGATTAAATGCGAATCGAAATATGTTTTTTTTTTTTAGAAATGTGTTATTGTTAATCGATAAAAATTTTTGGAGCGTGCAGTCGCAACGCTAAGGTTGCATTTTTTTTTTTGAAAAATTAAGAGAGTGCGTTTTTTTATTAATATGATATCATATTAAACAAAAAAAAATTCTCGAATTACCATTATCAAATTATTTAATGTGTTTATTATATACATCTGTCATTATACATAGCAGTATCCGTCAATGAATTAATATCCCAAAAAGAGTTTGAAATTTTCATTTTCAAACTTATTTAATGTGTTTATTATTTTCATTTAAATACCTATCATTAGACACAGCACAAGGCCTCAAAGCAGCGTCACAAAGAGACTCTGACATTTTAGAATTTTCATTTTCAGAGAATTCACTGGAGGTGTTTTGTTTTTAGTTTCACTTAAATATCTATCATTAGATTTTGCAATAAACCATAATATGCCACAGAGGGTGTCTGGAATTTTAGAATTTTCGTTTTCAAAAAAGTCACTTGAAGTTTTATCAGGACAAAAACAATATAAATCCCAGACAGAACTAATAACAGACTGATAGTTCCACCATTCAGCACCATGATCCCAGAAATTAGTATTTTGCTTAAAATGATAAGCTAACTCAACGAAATCTCCCAGTACACCACAAAGACAATCTCCTTCACAAGCTGTATCTTTTTCTTTTATATTCAAATATCTATCGATGATAATATATTTGATCCATTATGCGTTATACATTATCTGGCCACGCAAAAAAAAAACTTCTTCCTGTAAAGAGAAAAGGTATTTTTGTACATTTTCTTTGGCCTTCATAAAATTCATAGAAGATTCAATTTTACACTTGTATCGTGAACGTCTTGGGTACCTGAAGACAGTCTAATGGTTAGCAAGCCTGTCTCGCTAGAATAATCACGACTGAATAGTGAGTTCGATCCTCATGGGTGCTCCATACTTTCGGCCTTGTGCCACATCTAAGCTGTGCTTAGAAAATCACTTGGGCATCTCGACGTGGTGTAATGGTTAGCAAGCTTGTCTTGCTAGAACAATTACGACTGAGTGGTGAGTTCGATCCTCACTGGGTGCTCCATACTTTCGGCCTTGTGCCACATCTAAGCTACGCTTGGAAAATCATTCTCGAGGACGTTTTTCTTTAATCTATATATGTCGTCCATTTTAGTTTGCAAAATTAACGCCCAGTTAGCTCTGAATTTATAGTAACAAGTTTTTTTCAAGAAAATATAAGGCAGAATCTTACACATAAAATTCTTCGGCTAGTTTTTTCAAGTTAACCCACAGTTAACGTTTAGTCTCAATAATGAAATTATATTAAGAAATAGTTAAGAAAATAAAGTCAGAATTTTTTTCTCATGAAATTCTCCCGCTTCGTTTTTTAACGTTAAGGCCACGCTTAATTTTTACTGACTTCAGTTTTAAT
>CAHIKZ030001226.1:257500-267500 GCA_903632075.3 Acanthosepion pharaonis
ACACCACGTCGAGGTGCCCAAGTGATTTTCCAAGCGTAGCTTAGATGTGGCACAAGGCCGAAAGTATGGGGCACCCAGTGAGGATCGAACTCACTACTCAGTCGTAATTGTTGTAGCGAGACAAGCTTTCTAACCATTACACCACGTCGAGGTGCCCAAGTGATTTTCCAAGCGTAGCTTAGATGTGGCACAAGGCCGAAGTATGGGGCGCAGTGAGGATCGAACTCACTACTCAGTCGTAATTGTTGTAGCGAGACAAGCTTTCTAACCATTACACCACGTCGAGGTGCCCAAGTGATTTTCCAAGCGTAGCTTAGATGTGGCACAAGGCCGAAAGTATGGGGCACCCAGTGAGGAACGAACTCACTACTCAGTCGTAATTGTTCTAGCAAGACAAGCTTGCTGACCGTTACTCCGCCTCGAGGTGCCCTCTGTTACAGGTGTTATATCAGACTTTTACCTTCTCCTAGATGTTTGCCTTGACGAAGTCTGAGGTGGGGGTCACCTCACCCGGTGATCTTACGGTGTCCTCAGACTCCAGCCGGAGCATTTCTACATCCCTCACGCAGGCATGGCTAGATGGCCGTTGAACTCCCAAAGAGGTTCACCCGCCCTTTGACAGGTCTTGTTTTTATGGATAGCGGCTCGGATTGAGGAATCGGAGAGCCGAGTTCGAATTCCAGTCGAATCCATTACATTCATTAACGTACCCTTGAGAAAGATTTGTGTCCTCTTCTTCTCCCTCCGGCTATGGGTAAATCGCACGACAGACCGGGTTCTATAGGCTTAGATGGCAACTGGTCTACCGCAGAAAGAAATGGCAACCTATTGCGGGAAAGGAAAAAAAAAACATCTGCCTCGTCAGTCATGTATCGAAAGATACAGGATCGCCTAAGCGTGTATCACTCATGGCACATAACTGAACTAACAAGGGGTTTCTAGCCAGCCTCCTCACCAGCCAGACCTGGTGGGGGAACCGATCTAGTCGCTGATTGCCCGACCATGCAACAGGGAGTACTGGCTTACATGATACTATTAACATCCATTCAGGATGACCTCACACACACACACACACACACATATATATATATGTGTGTGTGTGTGTGCGTGTGTGTGTGTGTGTGTGTGTGAGCAAATATTACTTTAGTCCGATGAAGTCCTTCTAGAGAACAAAACGCTTGACGCAGAATTTATCTACTTTGCTATTTAATTGACTATTATATATATATATATATATATATATATATATAATATTATAAATTAATTGATTTAAAATATGGTTTTTTTCGCTACACAGTTCTAACCATGTTTCAAAAATGGAAGCTAGAAGTGCCGAATTTAATTCTGTAATTAAATTAAAGACATTAGTTCCATTTCATCCTAAAGCGAATTTTGGAGTAACTTTTAAAATTATTGGGTTTTAAAGACACAGCTAAAATCATAATTCACGTTTCTAATGTTACAAATGAATCCACTTCACTAGACAAGGGGTGTCTGGGTGTTCAATATGTCTATATTTTAATGTATCAGTTATTGCTACGTTTTGGTAGTGGGTAGGGATGTATTTTTCAATGAAATCTAACATCCGTTAAAAGCGTGTCGTCTGGATTTTTTTAAAATTATATTGTTAACGGCTAAAATTCTTACGGCATTTTTTTCCTTCGTATATTTAAAAAAATTTTGGGAGGTGTTTAGGTAAGAATACTTTCTATTTAACTACGATTTGAAATATTTTTACTTTTAATTTTTAATATACTATATTTCTTTCAAGAACAATTAAATGTAATTAGAATCCCTTACAGTTTGTAGAATTATTATCACATCAAGTATATTACGATTTTAAAAATTTTATATTCAAATATTACTTATATATATATATATATATATATATATATATATATATATATATATATATGTATATACAGATAGATAGATACTATTAGTGGTGAATATATATATACATAGATAGATAGATGAGATAGATAGATAGATAGATAGATAGATAATACTATTAGTGGTCAATATATATATATATATATATATATATATATATATATAATTTCAAGAGGATAAAATCTAGGTAGAATTCAATGTCCAGGACAGAGTGAGAATATAATATAAAAGGCTGAAATAAGTTTTCTTTTTTTTTGAATTTGTAGGTCTGATGAATTGGATTCTGATTCGATTCAATGTAATAAATTATAACCATGGAATATTAGTGTTTGAGTCTGAAATATATATATATATATATATATATATATATATATATATATATATATATATATATATATATATATATATAATATCCACAAGATCTGCCTATCCAGCTGAATTAGTTGTTTTATACGATTTTCAGAAAATCGGAAATTTGAAAAGTTAATAAAAAATGGAGAGCCAGAATTTGTCGACATAATTCAATCAAACACGATTGAAAATATTTTTGCTTCACAAATAAAACTTATTTAATTCTATCCCTCTCTCTCTCTCTCTCTCTCCCTCTCTCTCTCTCTATCAATCTATAAGGAATAGACTGGAAGATAGATAGATAGATAGATAGATAGATAGATAGATAGATAGATTTTACATCTACACGGTTAGATGGATACTATTGAAGTACTCTAAAAAATGAAATGGATAGGACAGTTTTTATGAGTATGCAGATAGATAGGAACACATTATGATAATATATCATAATCTGTTCCTATATAATTGTCTGTTTCTCTCTCTATCTCTATCTCTCTCTCTCTCTCTCTCTATATATATATATATATATATATATATATACAGAGAGAGTGAGAGAGAGAGTGAGAGAGAGACAGAGATTAACAGACTTATATATATAAATTGATATGGCATATTATAACATAACAGGCTGAGACAGAACGGCGGATATATATATATATATATATATATATATATATATATATATATATATATATATATATATGAAGAGATAGATGAATAGACGACTGACAAATTAATAGATATGAAAAGATTGAAATAGATAGATAGATAGATAGATAGATAGATAGATAGATAGATAGATGACTGACAAATTAATAGATATGAAAAGACTGAAATAGATAGATAGATAGATAGATAGATAGATAGATAGATAGATAGATGACTGACAAATTAATAGATATGAAAAGATTGAAATAGATATAGATAGATAGATAGATAGATAGATAGATAATAACGAAGAAACTGTGTTAGATAGATAGATAGATAGATAGATAGATAGATAGATAGATAGATAGATAGGAACAGTTTCAAACAGATAGATAGATAGATAGATAGGAACAGTTTCAGACAGATAGATAGATAGATAGATAGATAGGATCAGTTTCAGACAGATAGATAGATAGATAGATAGATAGATAGATAGATAGATAGATGGATAGATAGATATAAATAGAATTAGATAGATAAGTGAGGAAGAGAGGGAGGAGAATTTCCTTTACCTCCTCTGTGATCAATACCTTTTGTCTCTCGTCTCCGTCCTTGGGGAATGTAGCCATCAGACAATGCGACGTCGGTCAAACCTGTCCGATGTGGCCAATGGAAGATCACCTAACATCCAATGCAAAACACTTGTTTTAATGGTGCCCGAAGAGAGGACTTTATCCGATAATAATTTGTAAAAAAAAAAAAAAAAAAAAAGAACGTGTCGAGATAATAGCTGGAAAGGAAAAATATCCCCCACCCCCATACGCACAAAAAAAAACAAAAAAACAGTAAGGACATATATTTATTTATCGTTGATCAATAAAAGGGATGTATATAGCAATTGCTGCAGACATCATGTTGTATCCTCTGGCCACCCCAATAAACAGGTAGACTGTGGAGAATGGCTCTCCAGGATTCAATAAAGTTTCATCTCTGGGCTAGACATGAGCAAGGAAACAAAATCTGTCTATATATCTGAGATGAGGTATTATGTACACTATTTACATTGCTCGAACTATCATCCTCATCTTTGTTGCCATATTTATCACAACGTTTCGGCCGTTGTACGCTCCGGCCTTCTTCAGGTGCTTGGATAGTGTCGAACTGAACCTTTTATTTCGCTCACTGGGGTAGACTGTTCCATGTGTCCACGAGAACACATGGCACAGTGGATAAAGGCATTAGATCCAGTGACAGGTTCCAAAGAGTTCTGAGTTCAATACCTGGTGAAGGCGGTGGAATTTATTTCGCTCACTGGGGTAGACTGTTCTAGTTCCACGTGCCATGTTTAATGGATGTCAGTTATCCGTTATCTTCTGTTAATTCCACTATCCAAATTCTCCACTTGCCTTAACCGGGTATTGAACTCACTGTCTTTAGGTTTATAATATCCAGAAATTCATACACAGATGTCCTCAAGGACACATGGCACAGTGGATAAAGGCGTTAGTTAGATCCAGTGACAGGATCCAAAAGAGTGTGAAACTTAACTTCAGTGATCGTCAGATACTGACCATGTTCGACGTTGCTTAACTTCGGTTATGGTCTGGGAAATGGCGTTTCAACGTGATATGGCCCTAAGCCCATTATGCCACCGACAAATCCAAGCCTACAGCACCTGGTATTGACAAGCGGTCACCCGTCTAAATACTGACCAGGCTCGACGTTGCTTAACTTTGGTTATCGTTCGGGAATCGGTACTTGAAAGTGATATGGCATTAAGCCTTTTATGCCATCGTCAAATCCAAGTTTCGAGCAACTGCTACTCCTAAGTGGTCACCCGTCTAGACACAGACCAGGTTCAACGTTGCTTAACTTCAGTGATCGTCCGGGGAAACGTTGTTTCAAGGTGACATGGCCGTAAGCCCATTATACCACCCACACATGCTAGTTAACAGCACGTTGCTTAACTTTGCTGAACCAGTGCTTCCATGTGACATGGCCGCAAGGTTTATATAATAGTTACATGTTTCCAAAGCTATTAACGTTTGCTGTTCAACGCCGATATTAAAACAGGGTTCTTTGATTTTTGTTTCTTGGAGACGAAATACATCAAAGCTATAACTATCAAGGTCCTTAGCAAATAATTCCTGCTTTTCTTTCTTTCTTTCTTTCTTTCTTTCTTTCCTTTTTTCTTTTTCTTTCTTTTCAAATGTCCTCTAGTATTAAACGTCTTGGTGCTAAAGTCTTTACGTATGCAATTGGAAGCATTTGCACAATTTTACATAAAAAGTTACCAACTTTTAGCGCTTGACAACCGGATGTGCCATTACCTTCTACTCCTTCTGCCCTGCCCTTTCGGGTCGTTGGCGATCATGGCTTTCCAAAATTTCCTTTTCCTTGTAACCTTTATAACTTTTGACTTTCTACCATCTCTCAAAAAACCTGCTCTGTCATCGATTCATTCAAGATCGCAAGGGAGGCTATCCGTTGCTTTCCTCTGTCTTTACTACCTTCAATCTGCCCTGTGAGTATCAAATTTTCCAAGACCACCTTCCTCAACATGTGTTCAAGAAACCTCAACTATCTCATCCGATTTTTTTCTTTAAATATAACTGTCTTTTTCTGTTGCCAATCATTCTTTGTTCACATATTCCGTCCATGGTATCGTAAGCTTACTTATGTAGAGCCACATTTCTGTTGCTTCAAGTCTCTCCTTTATCTGTCATGAGATTGTCCAGAATTCGCTGCCATATAGGAAGAGAGATATTACGTAACAGTCCAGGACTCTTTGCTTTGTTTCTATTGCTTCAAGTCTCTTCTTCATCTGTGAGGAGATTGTCCAGCATCCACTGCTATATAGAACTAATATTACGAAAGAGTACAGTATTCTTTTCATTCTTTCTGTTGCTTCAAGTCTCTTCTTCATATGTGAAGAGATTGTCCAGCATTCGCTGCCATATAGGAGGACTGATATTACGTAACAGTTCAGTACTCATTTCTTTGTTTCTGTTGCTTCAAGTCTCTTCTTCATCTGTGAGGAGATTGTCCAGCATCCACTGCCATATAAGGAGGACTGATATTACGTAACAGTTCAGTAATCTTTTCTTTGTTTCTATTGCTTCAAGTCTCTTCTTCATCTGTGAGGAGATTGTCCAGCATTCACTGCCATATAGGAGGACTGATATTACGTAACAGTTCAGTACTCTTTTCTTTGTTTCTATTGCTTCAAGTCTCTTCTTCATCTGTGAGGAGATTGTCCAGCATTCGCTGCCATATAGGAGGACTGATATTACGTAACAGTTCAGTACACTTTTCTTTGTTTCTGTTGCTTCAAGTCTCTTCTTCTGTGAAGAGATTGTCCAGCATTCACTGCCATCTAGGAGGACTGATATTGCGTAACAGTTCAGTATTCTTTTTCTTTTGTTTCTCTTGCTTCAAGTCTCTTCTTCATCTGTGAGGAGATTGTCCAGCATTCACTGCCATATAGGAGGACTGGTATTACGTAACATTTCAGTACTCTTTTCTTTGTTTCTGTTGCTTCAAGTCTCTTCTTCATCTGTGAAGAGATTGTCCAGCATTCACTGCCATATAGGAGGACTGGTATTACGTAACATTTCAGTACTCTTTTCTTTGTTTCTGTTGCTTCAAGTCTCTTCTTCATCTGTGAGGGATTGTCCAGCATTCACTGCCATATAGGAGGACTGGTATTACGTAACAGTTCAGTACTCTTTCTTTGTTTCTGTTGCTTCAAGTCTCTTCTTCATCTGTGAAGAGATTGTCCAGCATTCACTGCCATATAGGAGGACTGGTATTACGTAACATTTCAGTACTCTTTTCTTTGTTTCTGTTGCTTCAAGTCTCTTCTTCATCTGTGAGGAGATTGTCCAGCATTCACTGCCATATAGGAGGACTGGTATTACGTAACAGTTCAGTACTCTTTTCTTTGTTTCTGTTGCTTCAAGTCTCTTCTTCTGTGAAGAGATTGTCCAGCATTCACTGCCATCTAGGAGGACTGATATTGCGTAACAGTTCAGTATTCTTTTCTTTGTTTCTCTTGCTTCAAGTCTCTTCTTCATCTGTGAGGAGATTGTCCAGCATTCACTGCCATATAGGAGGACTGGTATTACGTAACATTTCAGTACTCTTTTCTTTGTTTCTGTTGCTTCAAGTCTCTTCTTCATCTGTGAGGAGATTGTCCAGCATTCACTGCCATATAGGAGGACTGGTATTACGTAACAGTTCAGTACTCTTTTCTTTATTTCTGTTGCTTCAAGTCTCTTCTTCATCTGTGAGGAGATTGTCCAGCAATCACTGCCATATAGGAGGACTGATATAACGTAACAGTTCAGTATTCTTTTCTTTGTTTCTGTTGCTTCAAGTCTCTTCTTCATCTGTGAGGAGATTGTCCAGCATTCACTGCCATATAGGAGGACTGGTATTACGTAACAGTTCAGTACTCTTTTCTTTGTTTCTACTGCTTCAAGTCTCTTCTTCATCTGTGAGGAGATTGCCCAGCATTCACTGCCATATAGGAGGACTGATATTACGTAACATTTCAGTACTCTTTTCTTTGTTTCTGTTGCTTCAAGTCTCTTCTTCATCTGTGAGGAGATTGTCCAGCAATCACTGCCATATAGGAGGACTGATATTACGTAACAGTTCAGTACTCTTTTCTTTGTTTGTGTTGCTTCAAGTCTTTTCTTCATATGTGAGGAGATTGTCCAGCATTCACTCCCATATACCTAGACTGATATTACGTAACAGTTCAGTTCTCTTTTCTTTATTTCCAATGATATGTTCCTGTTTCTGAATACTTTCCTCGGGTTTTTTAAGTGCCTTTACAGGAAGACTAGTCCGCTTCGATGTCGTGTAATAGTTAGGAAGCTTTACCTTGCTAGATCAATTACGTCTGAGTAGTCAGATCTATTCTCATTGAATCTTCGGCCTTGTACCACAACTCAGTACTCTTAGAAAATCATTAAGAACTTTCGACACTTATTACGCCCAAAGTTTTATTGCCGGGTTCCTGATGCGTCGCCTCAAGACGAATTGCCGAGAGGGCTTCGGGCATTTTCCCTCTTTACACCTCGACCTTGTGTCACATTTGGTGGCGACGTGGGCGCACTGAAAAATACCCCGGCTCGCTCTCAATTCCGACTGGGTAGTGAGTTCGATTCTCACTGGGTGCTCTCTACTTTCGGCCTACACTCAATAAAAAAAAAAAAAAAAAACAAACGCAAGATTTAACGCCCACATGTATGGCGCCTGACACAACAATGTGACATTAACAGAACTTTTTTCGTCGCGAGCGACTGCAACACCCTGAAAAGATATCCGGTAACCACCGACCTTTCAACTCTTAAAACGTATGAAGAAAAGTACAGCTATAAATTCCGCGCGTCGCTCCACCTCCGGGTAAACGAGCATAAGGACTGGGGACTTTATTCACATTCACAGCAAACTGCTTGACTAATTGCACTTAGCTACTAATCAAATAAAACGAGGCATTTTAAAACGAAAACGCTCCCCGTGACCTTAGTCGCGTTGCCCTTACATTCCATTCCTAATGGCTGCATATCACTTGCCTTGTCGCGTTGATTACCAGTGCAACAATTTCATCCGACATTTGTACATAAAATTGTATTCTTTATATTTGTACGTATTCTTGTATTATGCATTATGCACAAATTGAAGAAGTCAGGCATGTTGTCGAAATACTGTTAAACATTGTATCGTTTCTTTTCTGTAGATATCGCGATTTGGGAAATGTTGTAAAATTACGTCAATCATTATTATTATTATTATTATTATTATTATTATTAATCTTTGTTGTTCTTCTCATTATTATTATTATTATTGTTGTTGTTCATTTCTTTTCTTCTTCCAATTATTATTATTATTATTTCTTCTTCTTCTTCTTCTTCTTCTTCCTATTTTATTATTTTTCTTCTTCTTCTTCTTCTCATTATTATTATTATTATTTCTTCTTCTTCTTCTTCTTCTTCTTTGTTATTTTTTTATTTACTTCTTCTTCTTTTCCAATTATTATTATTATTATTTCTTCTTCTTCTTCTTCTTCTTCCTATTATTATTATTATCTTCTTCTTCCTCTTCTTCTTCTTCTTCTTTACTTTATTATTTCTTCTTCTTCTTCTTCTTCCTATTATTATTATTTCTTCTTCTTCTTCTTTTCTTCTTCTTCTTCTTCTTCTTCTTATTATTATTATTTCTTCTTCTTCTTCTTCTTCTTCCTTCTTCCTATTATTATTATTTCTTCTTCTTCTTCTTCTTCTTCTTCTTCTTTATTATTATTATTATTATTTCTTCTTCTTCTTCTCCTTCTTCTTCTTCTTCCTATTATTATTATTATTTCTTCTTCTTCTTCTTCTTCTTCTTCTTCCTATTATTATTATTATTTCTTCTTCTTCTTCTTCCTATTATTATTATTTCTTCTTCTTCTTCCCTTCTTATTATTTCTTCTTCTTCTTCTTCTTCTTCTTCTTCTTTATTATTATTATTTCTTCTTCTTCTTCTTCTTCTTCATTATTATTATTAATTCTTCTTCTTCTTCTTCTTCTTCCTATTATTATTATTTCTTTTTCTTTCTTCTTCCTCTTCTTCTTCTTCTTCTTCTTCTTCCTATTATTATTATTATTTCTTCTTCTTCTTCTTCCTCTTCTTCTTCTTCTTCTTCTTCTTCTTCCTATTATTATTTCTTCTTCTTATTATTTCTTCTTCTTCTTCTTCTTCTTCTTCTTCCCTTATTATTATTATTTCTTCTTCTTCTTCTTCTTCTTCTTCTTCTTAGTTCTTATTATTAATTCTTCTTCTTCTTCCTATTATTATTTCTTCTTCTTCTTCTTCTATTATTATTATTTCTTCTTCTTCTTCTTCTTCTTCTTCTTCTTCCTATTATTATTATTATTTCTTCTTCTTCTTCTTCTTCTTCTTCCTATTATTATTATTATTTCTTCTTTCTTCTTCTTCTTCTTCTTCTTCCTATTATTATTATTATTTCTTCTTCTTCTTCTTCTTCTTCTTCTTCTTCTTCCTATTATTATTATTTCTCCTTCTTCTTCTTCTTCTTCTTCTTCTTCTTCCTATTATT
>CAHIKZ030001226.1:272500-300000 GCA_903632075.3 Acanthosepion pharaonis
AATAAAAAATTCTTAAAATCTAAAAATATTTTCTGGCTTTAAATAACCTGCAAAAGGGTTGGAAAAAGCCAGTTGTGTTGGTCGAACTCTCTACCTTCGGGCAGAGAGGAACCTGGACTAGGCTATGCCGAACGGCAAAGTCTCGTCCGGGAGGAAGACAGACCCGATCCCGTTGTTTATGCGGTGTCTACAGGGATTTTTTTTTGGCCGAGCCTACGTGCTCGGGAAGCCCACATTAAATTCGGCCTTGTGCCACATGTGACTGCGAGGGTCAGTTGCTAGATACCGATTTATTTATATTCTCTGGAATATAAATGCATAGAAACTATCGTGGCCACAAAGTGAGGGATTGATTTATATATTGATTGTAATGCGGAATTGATCCCCCACTTTATATCCATGTTATAATTTCTTTTGTTTATCACATTCTGTTTAGGTACAGAATACACCTCTTCTCCCCCGGCTATGGGTTAATCAGTAAGACTTGTATCACTAAAACATTATTTGTCTATATTTCTGAGATGAGGTATTATGTATACTATTTACATTAAAATAAAATAAACACTCAGATGAAAAAAAAATTCTTAGAATTTAAAAATAATTTCACGACTTTAAAGAACCTTCAATGGGTCGATAAACAGTAAAAAACAAATAATTAATAAATCGAATACTGATTAGTTACACGGCTTACCTTTTAGATTTATTTATATCCTCTGGAATATAAATGTATAGAAGATACTGTGGCCACAGAGTGAGGGATCGGTTTGTATATTGATTGTAATATTGAATTGACCCCCCACTTTATATCCATGTTATCATTTCTTTTGTTTATCAAACTCAGATTAGGTACAAATCCACCTCTTCTCCCCCAACTATAGGTTAATTAGTAAAACATGTATCACTAAAAAGAAAAAAAAGAAAAAAAAACAAAGAATCTAAAAACATTTTCTGGCTTTAAATATCCTTCAAAGGGTTGATAAACCGTAAAAAAAAGCATAACTCAACCAATTCTTGACGTTGGATATGAGGTCTTCCAACGGAATCGTTTCTTGTCTGATAGAGTCTCGTTCTGGTCATTTGTGAAGTGATCCATAGAAGGAGACGCCTAGCATGGTTCTCTGACGTCACATCTCTGATGCTTTTATTCATCGCTGTAATTCTGCTGTTGATGCCCAGGATTCGCTTGCGTAGAAGACTAAGAAACTGTCTGATCTTTTGATTCCAGATAGATGCCTTCCAGATGTTTCTTAGTTTTACGACAGCTGCCATTGTTTGAGCTGCCCATACAGTTATTTCTATTCGGGAGCCATCTTCACTGATAATCGAGCCCAGATATTTGAATTGGCACGCTACTTTAACCCTAGAAAACTAACCATGGGTATGTAGTACCCAGCGCAAATTTTCCTATTTTTAATTACAATTTTCAGTACCTGGATTTCTTACCTAAATAATGTTTTACATTCCTATTAATGTTAACTCAAAGTACAAAGTTTGAAATGCCTGCATGTAAAATATTTCAAATAAAGATTTATATTTAATATTTATTTATTTATTTTTTGATATTTTAAAAATCGGGTATGATATACCCATGGTTAGTAGTGGTGTAACTTTAATTGATGGTTAGTGTTCTAGGATTAAGTTCCTGGCCACCGATTTTTACCTTGCCTGAAACCTCTTTCTAATCCTTCGTTATATGTTTAATTTTTATTTTTTTTTACCGCATTAATCTTCATGTCATATCTGGAAGAGGTTTCAACCAGTTTCTACACCAGACTGGCGACTCAGAAACTTGGATATTATTTGTTCGTCTTGAAAGACGTCTAGATGGAACATATACAAATCTACTTAGAACAAAAATCCAGAACATCAGATTGGAGATCCCATGCGATGTTTAAGACAATTTACAGAGAACAGAGACCAATCAGTCTAAAGGTAAAACAAAAACGACTGTAGTTTTCCCCCCGTGTGAACGGGGGGGGTCGTCTCATCTTTACTCATATGGCAATCCTTCTGGAGGTGTCTTCTCGCGAAAGTTGCCTTTCCCAGACACCATTGCTCGGGACTCAGGGACAATGGGGATCTGGGGACGTCAATACAGGACCAAGCAATGTAGAAAGGGATAGTTAGGTTTCCGATCAACCCCAGGGAAGTCGAAGGATGAAGAGGAGGAGGATATAACAGTTCAGTCTTTATTTCTAACGAAATATTTCTGTTTCTTAATATTTTGCTGAGCTTTGGGAAGGCATCTTTACTGAAAAAAAAACTATAGTCACCTCGACGTAGTGTAATGGCTAGCAAACTTTTCTCGCCAGATCAATTACGATTAAGTAGTGAGTTTGAAACTTAACTCTACTTAAGGTATTGTGTCACTTCCTCTTCATTGGCTGTTAGACCATCTATGTCGTCTGCAAAGCGAAGATTTGTGATGTGACGATCTCTGATACTGATTGCCAACTGAAATTCCTCAACGGCATCATTCATATTTTCTGCTACGACTGGCTGGTAAGAAGGGCGTTACGAATTTGCCTTAAATAAATTTGTACATCATCAATATAATTTGGAAAATCGTAATTGTCTCGTTTTTTTATTAATATTATTAATTATAAAAATTGTTTTCAGAATACATTCATTTGGCTCTATTAGTTACAATTCTATAACGGCTGCTTTGTTTCGAAAAGTGCATATCCTTTTGTAGTTAACGTTCTGGGTATGAAGATAAACTGCATCCGCTTCCTGGATAAGACGATAAACTAAATTAACAATAAATTAACAAAAGTATAAAACAAATATGCAAATATCATTGACGTAAGTATGTTTACAAAGTAAGACATTTTAAAAAAAAACTAAGTGCAGATAACTCTTTAAAAGCCAGAAATCGTTTCTGTATCGACATTCTGAACAGGACCCCCTTCTAAATCGATAAATCGTCCTGGGTATGACGATAAACTACACTCGAGTCCTGGGTAAGACGATAAACTACGTCCAGCAGCAAGGCCTCTGATCAGGAGGTTTTGAGGAGCGTGGAACCTCCTCTTAATTGCTGGTGTTCCCAGGTCCACCCTGACCCGGTGTGGTAGCACCTGTTAGGGTCCCAGCTATAGGCAAATAGTTGACCCCACACTGACTCAAAGCACTATGAAAGTGTAAAAATAGATTTTAATACCAGAAATACTTTTTAAAAAAATTGGTATCAGCAATAAATATTTGAAAAAACAAAATATTACCAGAAATAAAAATCTGATCTGCATTAAATAACCCATTGAGGTTAATATGCCACAAAACAAAACAAAACAAACTATGCATTTTTGAAAAAAATAATATTACTAACTACACATTTCTGAAAAAATTACCAGGTATACATTTTTGTAAAAAAAAGGAAATCGTTTCTGTATTGACATTATGAACAGGACCCCCTTCTAAATCGATAAATCGTCCTGGGTATGACGATAAACTACATCCGAGTCCTGGGTAAGACGATAAACTCCATCCAACAGCAAGGCCTCTGATCAGGAGGCTTTGAGGACATGGGATGATCTCTTAATTGCTGGTGTTCCCAGGTCCGCCCTGACCCGGGGTGGTAGCACCTTTCAGGGTGCTTGCTATTGGCAAATAGCTAACCCCCAAAAGGGATCAAAACACTATGAAAGTCTAAAAATACATTTTATTACCAGCAATACATTTTTGGAGAAAATATTACCAGCAATATATTTTTGGAAAAAATATTAGCAGAAATAAAAAAAAATCTTGTCGGCATTAAATAACCCATTGAGGTTGATATGCCGTAAAACAAAATAAACCAAACCAATCTAAACCAAAAAATACATATTCTATTCATACGAATCTATCCTAAAAGTGTTGACGGCATTAAATAACCCATTGAGGTTGATATGCCGTAAAACAAAATAAACCAAACCAATCTAAACCAAAGAATACATATTCTATTCAAACGAATCTATCCTAAAAATGTTGTCGGCATTAAATAACCCATTGAGGTTGATATGCCGTAAAACAATATAAACCAAACCAACCTAAACCAAAGAATACATATTCTATTCATACGAATCTATCCTAAAAATGTTGTCGGCATTAAATAACCCATTGAGGTTGATATGCCGTAAAACAAAATAAACCAAACCAATCTAAACCAAAGAATACATATTCTATTCATACGAATCTATCCTAAAAGTGTTGACGGCATTAAATAACCCATTGAGGTTGATATGCCGTAAAACAAAATAAACCAAACCAATCTAAACCAAAGAATACATATTCTATTCATACGAATCTATCCTAAAAATGTTGTCGGCATTAAATAACCCATTGAGGTTGATATGCCGTAAAACAATATAAACCAAACCAACGTAAACCAAAGAATACATATTCTATTCATACGAATCTCTCCTAAAAATGTTGTCGGCATTAAATAACCCATTGAGGTTGATATGACGTAAAACAAAATAAACCAAACCAATCTAAACCAAAGAATACATATTCTATTCATACGAATCTATCCTAAAAATGTTGTCGGCATTAAATAACCCATTGAGGTTGATATGCCGTAAAACAATATAAACCAAACCAACCTAAACCAAAGAATACATATTCTATTCATACGAATCTATCCTAAAAATGTTGTCGGCATTAAATAACCCATTGAGGTTGATATGACGTAAAACAAAATGAACCAAACTAAATCGATAAAAAAAAAAAAATCAATATTTTTCGATTCTGAAAAACGTCGCATTTGAAAAGTTAACCTACAAAAGTTATTTCATAGGAGAAAAAAAATCCCAATTTTTTAGGAGTGGAGCAGTTTTTTTTGTTTTTTTTAATAAATGTTCCTCATTTGTTGGAATTCGATGACACATATAGGTTGCATACGAATTTCCATGTCAGACAATATTTTGCCAGCCCGTTGCACAAGGCAAAAGAAAATTATGGATTATTGATGACAGCGTTCAACGTTTACTACTATGCCACCAACATACGCCTCTGACGACCTGGGTTAACAAAACCAAAATTGGAAGCATTACTTTTGGAGTGAGTATGAATAGTCTTCAGCAGCTAAATATTAGCCAACGAGACGTGTCAACTTTCCATTTAAGACTCTCTATTTACGTTTGATGTTATGAGGTTGTTCGGAAAATAATGGCCTATCTTTATTCCTGAAGTAATGTATTTGAACAATGTTTAAATCACTGAAACTAGGAAGCCTGAACATCTATACGTTTCTACCATCGATTTCCAAGGTTATTTGTGTCTTTACGTTAAAACTGTAAAGGTTTCGACAGCGAGAAATCTTCGAATGCAGTTTCTGCATTTTCTTTGCAATGGAATGTCTTTTGGCTTAAAAAAAAAAAAAACTTGTCAAGATGCTTAAAAAAGAGAGAGAGAGAGTGGACGAGAGATCAGGGGAATATGGTTGTTTTCCAAGCGCAGCTTAGATATGGCACAAGGCCGAAAACATGGGGCACCTAGTAAAGATCGAACTCACTTTTCAGCGAGACAAGCTTGCCAACCATTACACCGCTTTGAGGTGCCTTAATTTTCTAAGCGTAGCAGAGATGTGGCAAAAGGCCGAAAGTATGGAGCACCTAGTCGTAATTGATCGAGTGAGACAAGCTTGTTAACCATTACAGCACGCCGAGGAACCCCAGAAATGATTTTCTAAGCACAGCTTAGAAGTGGCACAACGCCGAAAGCATAGGACACCCAGTGAGGATCGAACTCACTATTCAGTCGTAACTGATCTAGCGAGACAAGCTTGCTAACCATTACACCACGCTGAAGTGCCCAATGATTATCTAAGCGTAGCTTAGATGTGGCACGTGGCCGAAAGCGTGGGGCACCTGGTGAGGAGTGAACCCATTACTTAGTCGTAAGTAATCTAGGAAGACCAGCTTGCTAAATGTTACACCCAAAGATCAGGTTAATATAGTTGAGGTGACAGAGTGTCGGTGAACGTCTGCAGTGACATCCTGGAAATTTGTGGCTGAGCATCGTAATGAAGTAGAATTCGATTAAACCTTGCCGGTTGCATTTTTTTAAATCAATGTGCATCTCATGTAATTACTGGCAATACAATTTGGTAGCGATCCTTGAGTTGTTTGGTTAGTTGTTTGATTGGTTGGTTGGTTGGCTGGTTGGTTGGTTGGTTGGTTGGCTGGTTGGTTGGTTGGTTGGTTGGCTGGCTGGCTGGCTGGCTGGCTGGCTGGCTGGCTGGCTGGTTGGTTGGTTGTTTGGTTGGTTGTTTGGTTGGTTGGTTGGTTGGTTGGCTGTTTGTTTGGTTGGTTGGTTTGGTTGGTTGGTTGGTTGGTTGGTTGGTTGGTTGGTTGGTTGGTTGGTTCGTTGGTTGGTTGGTTGGTTGGTCGATTTCGTTTAGCGGTATATCAACCTCAGTTGGTTATTTAATGCCAAAATCTAAATAATCTGAACAATTTTAGGTCTTCAACTAAATATATTTTGAACGCAGTTGCATGCCTTCAAGGGCTAATAAAATGTATTGTCGGTCAATTTTGCTTTAAAATTATATATATATATATATATATATATAAATGTATTGCTGGGTTTTTGCTTAAAATTGTATTGTTGGCAATTGTCAATAAATAGATATTGTTGGTAATTATATATATATATATATATATATATATATATATATATAAATGTATTGCTTGTGTTTTTGCTTTAAAATTGTATTGTTGGCAATTGTCTATAAATAGGTATTGTTGGTAATTGTATATATATATATATATATATATATATATATATATGTACTGCTGGGTTTTTGCTTTGAAATTGTATTGTTGGCAATTGTCAATAAATAGATATTGTTGGTAATTTTATATATAAAAATGTATTGCTTCTAGGGTAGAATGGTTGAGAAACGCCTGTTTTGGTATTTCTGAATTAGGTTGGAGCCATGCATGACATCCAAATGAAAGTCCCGGTCCGACGAGGCTATATAAGAATAGGGCCCGAGCTTTCTTATGTTGAGGTTTTGGTTTTGTAGCAATTGGTGGTGTTGGGTGAAACTACCCTCTAGCGCAATGTATATTATGCCTAATTTCTTTAACTCCTGTACGAAATTTGTTAAAACTGATCCATACATCAATGTATTTAAAGTGTTTAGCATATACTTATTTAGGTACTGACGTGAAATTGCTGGAAAAATGAACATAACATGATAAAAAAATAACCTTAAAACTTGACGAAAATAATTTTTATTGTCTAAATGTTTATGTTATTATCGAGAGGAAAGATCAAAGTATTTTTGATTATTTTTTTACATTTTTTAATCATTCCTGGCACGTCGTTTAAAATCATTTTTTTAGTCCGGAAAATTGACACAAGTTCGATCGTCAGCCATTTTTAAATTTTGCAAACAAAAGTTAATTTTTCCGTTTAAAATTCTGTCAAAAATCAATTATACTTTTTTAAAAAATATATTTTAACGAAATTAGAAATTTTAAAGTTTATTAAATATGTTTAAAAACAAACATTACTTACTTTATGAGCCGAAAAAAAATAAATGTAAAACAAGAGACACTCAATTCCACATCCTTTACATTTTTTTTAGGTTGATTCAGATTATGTGTCGACACTCCTTTGGTTCCAGTTCATAATCATAGTTTCTATTTCGAAAAGGTTTATCTAGAGTCCTATTTCTTTGAAAAGATTTATCTAGAATTCTATTCTTGAAAACATTTTTATTTATTTATTTATTTATTTTTGTTCAATGTTATTCTTATCCTAACTATGAGTTGTCGACATATCTATCAATTCCTTATCATCGGGTCAATGGCCGCAAGAGGGAAAGCAAGAATGATTTTTTTTTTATTATACATGTTTGGGGTGTATTATGGAAGGCGTTGAAATTAAACCGAAAGAAATACGAGCCGAAACTTACTAGTAACTTATATTGATTACTCGAAGTAACACTAATACTGTTATATGTAATACTAATAGCCGGAATGTTTTATTTACCGTCTAATTGTAGTAGTAGATATTATAGCCTCAAGTCTTTGACGGAGCATTGTTATCATCAGTATATATTAATTCCGAAGTACGACTGTGGACTGACAAGATCATAGGCTTATTATGAAAGAGTGACGCTAGAGCTGTGAATTATTACATGCATTAATTCCAAATCTTCTTCCCAATAACTGCATGGCTTCTTTTCAGGTTTAAGGGTGGGATGAATAATTCATAAGCGGACTATGAAGGAACGATGCGAGAACTGTGAGATCTTGCATGCATTCTTTTAAAAAATTCTTATTAATAACTGCATTGTTTCTTTCCAGATTTGACGGTACAAGATCATAGGCTGACTATGAAGGGGTGACGCTTGAGCTGTGAAATGTTGCATGCATTCATTTCAACTCCTCTTCTTAATAACTGCATTGTTACTTTCTGGGTACAAGGCGAGCTGCAAGGTTCATACGCTGACTATGAAGAAGTGATGCCACAGCTGTGAAATATTACCTGCATTAATTTCAAATCTTCTTATTAATAACTGCAGCGTTTCTTTCCAGGTGTGACAAGATCACAGGCTGACTATGAAGGAGTGATGCTTGAGCTGTGAAATCTTGCATGCATTCATTTCAATTCAAAGACGACTTTCCCCGTATGGCAAAGCGAGCGCGTGGCGTGCAAAATGAGCAATGGAAAAGAAAAAAAAAATATGGCCGCCATAACACCTTAATTTAAGAAAGACACGATCTCGGAGCTAGGAGAATTGGCGTGAGAGTGGTTGGGCGTATGCAATTCTTTTGCGTGATCAGCTCGGCATAACACCACGCGAGAGATGAAAGGGGACAATACGCTCGTGAACGTGAAACTGCGTATACGGAGAGACTTTGTTACTTAGATCAGCTTCACCAAGCCCTTTTTTCCTCGGTATATTTCCTCCAGCGAGACAGTTCTGAGAGAAGTAGAAATCCTAGCAGGATTCACTATTTGGCGGCCACAGTTTTAACAAAATAAGATACACAGATGACACAGTGACGAGAGCAGACACGGAAATGAAATTACAAAACCTCCTACACAAGGTAGCGAAGAGACTAAGCATAAACTGCAAGAAGACAGAATGGGTGGTTAACAGTAAAATGGTGAACCCAAAACGCAAATGATAGGCCAGGGATACTAAAATTAATCAGGTATAGAAATTAAAATAACTAGGAAGTCTTCAAACAGAGGACGGAAAGTGTGACACTGAAATCCGAAGACGTATTTGGACAGCGAAAGATCTCACAGTTTTTATTCGTCTGTTTCTGTTTTTATTTTTAAGGCATAAGAAAAAATAACACCACTTAAATAACTCGCCTTAAACTGACCCGTTCTCTTTTTTTTTCTTTTTTTTTTTTTTTTTTTTACGTTTTTGGCCTTACATCTTTACAGCGATATCTTTATTTTCATTCTGCCTTTAAAAAAAAAAAAATGCCCGCGGAAGAAAGTTCCGATTGATTTGCCAAGCGCGAACGCCGGCCCACGCCACCAGGAATCCACAAAAACTAGCTAAGTAGCGGTCTTAAAATCTAATATCTTCGAGGCGTTATCGAATTACATCAAGTCGCTTTGCTACTTAGTTGTGAGTCATCTTGTTGCCCACACTGCCCCGCAACTGATTAGAATCCTTGCTTTTCGCGATAGCACGCCAATGTGCGGAATGACGAAAGATGAGTCATGAAGATTTGTAGCCTGAACCTTACATGACATGGGATAGTAGTGGGGCGGGGGGAGGTGGGTGAAACGGGTGCGGAGGTAGCGGTGGAAAGAAAGAAATGCGCATGCGTAATTTCTCTTCCAATTTTCATTTTTTTTTTTTTCGATACTCTTGCCCCACGCCGTTACTTCTGGCTAAATTTCCTTTCAAATTCCAAATCTCCGATACTGGTTTAATTTTTTTTTTTTTTTTTTACTCGTTCAATCCCCACCCTACACAGCCAGCACTCTCTTCAACGCCACCAGTTGATGAAAAGGCCGAACTAAATAAAAATATCGTTTTTTTTTGGGGGGGGGGGTTGTTTGTTTCTTGTCTTTTTTAATCGTTTTCTCTTGTGGTCATCCCGACGGAACAAAATAAGAACAAAAAATAAAAAAAATGATCCCCAAAACGGCTAGTATTTTAGAGCGGCCGACTCTCTACTCAAATAGTCACCGTGAAACGATTACTCGTCTCCGTGCCCTTTAAAAAAGTCACACGAAAAAAGAAAAGTGACAAAAATATGTCACAATTTTGGCGAAGAAGAAAGGTCATAGAAAAAAATGTCACCATTTTGCCTAGGAAAAAAGTCACAGAAAAAACTGTCACAATTTTGGCAAGGACAAAGAAGTCACAGAAAAAAATGTCACATTTTTAATTACAACAGATGTCACTGAAACAACTTCACAAAAAAAAACGCAAAAAGAAGACACAGAAAAAAGTCGCATCGTCCAGTATTCAGTGCCATATAAGAAGACTGATATTACGTAACAATTCAGTATACATTTTTTTGTTTCTGTTCCTTCAAGTCTCGTCTTTATCTGTGAGGAGATTGTCCAGCATTCACTGCCATATAGGAGGAAAGATATTACGTAACAGTTCAGTACTCTTTTCTTTGTTTCTGTTGCTTCAAGTCTCTTCTTCATCTGTGAGGAGATTGTCCAGCATTCACTGCCATATAGGAGGACTGATATTACGTAATGGTTCAGTACTCTTTTCTTTGTTTCTGTTGCTTCAAGTCTCTTCTTCATCTATGAGGAGATTGTCCAGCATCCACTGCCATATAGGAGGACTGATATTACGTAACAATTCAATACTCTTTTCTTTGTTTCCCTTGCTTCAAGTCTCTTCTTCATCTGTGAGGAGATTGTCCAGCATTCACTGCCATATAGGAGGACTGATATTACGTAACAGTTCAGTACTCTTTTCTTTATTTCTGTTGCTTCAAGTCTCTTCTTCATCTGCGATGAGATTATCTATCATTCAGTGCCATATAGGACTGATATTATGTAACAGTTCAGTACCCTTTTCTTTGTTTCTGTTGCTTCAAGTCTCTTCTTTATCTGTGAGGAGATTGTCCAGCATCCACTTCCATATAGGAGGGCTGATATTACGTTATAATTCGTAATTAACCTGGCGTGTTATGATTGCTAAGCATTATACCACCATCGCTAAAGATGAGGGGAAAATGATTTCACTTGTACCGCTCTGGTAAGAACCTGTCTCTGCCTGTCCTGCTCTCTCGCATGCACGATGCCCAGTCCTCACTTTCCAGTCTTCATCGTGTACAGAAACTTCTACGCGGCCTTGGTGGTGATGAATTATTTCCCACTCTACAAACCCCTTTTTACACAAACATCGCATTCCTCTCGCTACTTTGTCGCTATTTCCATGGCAGATGATTTGACAAGCTATATTCCTCAGGTCAACCATTGATTAATTGGTTTTCTACGACTTATCGATTGGCTATAAAAACATACAATGAATCAATCCATCAATCAATGAATCAATCGATCAATCAATCAATGAAACAATCCATCAATCAATCAATTTATCAATCAGTCGATCAATCAATCAATCCATCAATCGATCCATCCATCAATCCATCCATGAATCAATCAACCTATCCAGCAATCCATCAATCAATCGATAAATTAATCAATTAATCAATCCATCAGTCAATCAATCCGTCCATCCATGAATCAATCTATCCAAAATTCCATCAATCAATCAATCGATCAATTATTCAATCAATCAATCAACCAACCCTTCCTTCCATGAGTCAATCAACCAATCCAACAATCCATCAATCAATTATTCGATCAGTCACTCAAAGAATCAATGCATCAAACAAGAAATTAATCAATCGATTAATAAATCGATAAATCAATCAATCCATCCATCCATGACTCAATCAACCAACAATCCGTCAATCAATGAATCATTCGATCGATTACTCAATCAATCAGTCCATCAAGCAATCAATCAATAAATAAATCATCAATCGATCCATTAATGAATCCATCGATTCATGAATCAATCAATCAATCAATCCATCAATCCAGCAATGAATCCCTCAAGCAATCAATCCATCACTCGATCCCTCAATCAAACAATCAGTACTGAAACCATCAATCAATCAATCAATCCACCAATCAATAAATCATTCAATCGATCCATCAATCAATCAAACCCCAATAATTTCAATATTTAACCCCTTTTTTGTACTATTTTCATAAACTGCATTTCTTACCTCCTCTTAAGAGCATTAATCTCAACCAGCAACAATCTAACTTGGTTGGCTCTTGGGCCTTGAATTGGGAGCGTAGTTCGAAATATTGTCGAAGTGCCCCAAAAAGGGCTAATATTAAACTTAACAATAAGTCGCTGGCTTCTGCCTATAGTTACTTATCTAAAAGACCTAAGATGTAGTCTTGAGTTTCAAATGGACGGCGTGGTTGGAACAAAAGTGGTGGCTGGAAAGGATTTTTTTTTAAATTAATTTTTTAGATTTTCAGTAATTAAAATGATTTGTCAAAGATTTTTGTTCGCTCTATCGGTGCCTTCATTATTGGAACTACTTAAATAAAGCGGTCCACTCGTAGTAAAGAAGGAAAAAATTTGGGTAAATAATGTTTTAGCTTCCTTAGGAGTTCTTTAGGCCGCGACACTTATCAGAATAAAAGAAAAAACAGCACTTCTTACCCCTCTCCTCTTAAATGCATTAATCTCAACCAGTAACTCGCTACCTTGAGTGACTCTAGAGCCTTGAATTGGGACTGTAGTTAGAAAATAAAAAGTCTATATGCCCTCAAAATATCTTAATATTAAAATTATAAATACATCACTTGCCTTTGTCTACAGTTATTTATCTATAAGATGTAAGGACGAATATATAAACTTGAGCTTGAAATGGACGTAGTGGTTGGAATAAAAATGGTGGCTGGAACGGATTTTTTGAAAAATAATTGCTCTTTTAATATTTTCAGTAATAAAACGTTTTGTACAAGTCTGTTTTAAAAAAATTATGCATTCATTCGCACGCCCACGCATGCAAAATAATGACACAAGTTCGTGTTTACGGCGGAGTCGCACGCGTGCATAGGCTAAAGGTCAAAAGTTGATCAAGGTCCATCGGCACTTTCCCTTCAGGGTTAAACCTAGATTAATCCAGGTGCTGTTTAAATTAAAGAGTGGAATGAAATTTCTTGAAACTTTAATAAAAGGGGGCGTATTGAATAAGAATGTCCCAAGTGGGGACTTTTATCCCCCCGCCCCCGAAAAAGAATAATCGTCCTTGCCCGTTTCAATTTGAAACTCGATGGAGGACAATCGGTCAAGCTGTCGTTAAAAATGTGCGAGATTTTCGTTCGCTGCATGATTATCGGTGTTTTCATTTTCGTTCGACTGGTTGCATGATTTTTATCGCCTCCTGTGAAAATTTTTCGTTAGTGTTTTCAAAATGTGACACTGAAAAGCCAATGGAACACCGCATTCAAAAGTAAAAAAAAAATGGTTGACCAATATTTTTTTTCCTGTATAGTAGTGAATTCTGGTAAATAATTTTTGTAGCTTTTTTTTAACGCCTCCTGCCACTTGCAACAGTAACAAAAAAAAAATTATTGATCGTCTGGGAACTGAACTGTTTTAACAGAGGACTGGCAAAGTGTGACTGAACTGAAAGTCCTCCCAGTGAATACTGGACAATCTCCTTACAATGGAATACCAAAGAAAAGGCTGAATTCGTAAAAAGCAGTGAAACTGGACAAAAATACTTAAACGATGGAAAAATCATCGTTGGCAGTGCTGGACAATCTCCTCACAGATGAAGAAAACTTGAGCAACAGCAAAAGAAATGAGTACTGAACTGTTTTTACATGTTAGATGTCTTCCTGATATAGTAGTGAATTCTGGACAATATCCACACAGATGAAGAAGACTTGACTTGAACAAAGAAAAGAGTACTAATGGCAGTGAAGAAACAGAAAAAAAGAAACAAAGTATCTGAACTGTTACGTAATATCAGTCCTCATATATGGCAGTGAATGCTGGACAATCTCCTCAAAGATGAAGAAAGACTTGAAGATTTCTGAACACGTAATAAACAAAGAGACTTGAAGCAACAGAAAAAAGAGTACTGAACTGTTATGTAATATCAGTCCTCCTATATGGCAGTGAATGCTGGACAATCTCCTCACTGAAAAGAGTACTGAATGAAGACAAACAGATGAAAAAGACTTGAAACAAAGGAAAAGAGTACTGAACTGTTATAACAGTAACAATGCTTGTACTGAACTGTTATGTAAAAAGTGACAATCTCAACAGAAACAGATGAAAAAGACTGAAGCAACAGAAACAAAAAGAAAAGAGTACTGAACTGTTACGTAATATCAGTCCTCCTATATGGCAGTGAATGCTGGACAATCTCCTCACAGATGAAAAAGAGAGACTTGAACTGCAACAGAAATAAGATGAAAAGAGACTTACTGAACTGTTACGTAATATCAGTCCTCCTATATGGCAGTGAATGCTGGACAATCTCCTCACAGATGAAGAAGAGACTTGAAGCAAGGAAACAAAGAAAAGAAGTATTGAATTGTTGAACTGTAATATCAGTCCTCCTATATGGCAGTGGATGCTGGACAATCTCCTCACAGATGAAGAAGAGACTTGAAGCAACAGAAACAAAAAAGAGTTCTGAACTGTTACGTAATAATATCAGTGTCCTCCTATATGGCAGTGGATGCTGGACAATCTACTCAACAGATGAAGAACTGTTAGTATTATCAGTCCTCCTTGCAGTGAATGCTGGACAATCTCCTCCACAGATGAAGAAGAGACAACAGAAACAAAGTTCTGAACTGTTAAAATCAGTCCTCCTATATTACTGAACTGTTGAAGCAACAGAAACAAAAGAAAAGAGTACTGAACGTACGTAATATCAGTCCTCCTATATGGCAGTGAATGCTGGACAATCTCCTCACAGATGAAGAGTTCTGAAGAGACTTGAAGCAACAACAGAAACAGAAACAAAAAGAACTGAACTGTTACGTTGGACAATCTCTCCTCACAGATGACTGAACTGTTACGTAATATCAGTCCTCCTATATGGCAGTGGATGCTGGACAATCTACTCACAGATGAAGAAAGAGACTTGAAAGCAAGAAACAAAGAAACAAAGTAAAAAGATGAATACTGAACTGTTGAACGTAATATCAGTCCTCCTTATATGGCAGTGGATGCTGGACAATCTCCTCACAGATGAACAGATAAGAAGAGACTTGAAGCAACAACAGAAACAAAGAAATGAGTACTGAACTGTTACGTAATATCAGTCCTCCTATATGGCAGTGAATGCTGGACAATCTCCTGAAGAAGAGACTTGAAGCAACAGAAACAGATGAAGAAGAGACTTGAAAGTCAAACAGACTTGAAACAAAGAAACAAAAGAAAAGTACTGAACTGTTACGTAATATCAGTCCTCCTGGCATATGGACAAGATGGATGCTGAACTGATGTAAATCTCCTCACAGTGATGAATGAAGAAGACTTGAAGCAACAGAAACAGTACTGAACTGTTATGTAAAAAAATGAATACTGAACTGTTACGTAATATCAGTCCTCCTATATGGCAGTGAATGCTGGACAATCTCCTCACAGATGAAGAAGAGACTTGAAGCAACAGAAACAAAGAAGAGTTCTGAACTGTTACGTAATATCAGTCCTCCTGACAATCTCCTCACAGATGAAAAATTTGGTTCTAAAAATGGCTGCTGGGAATACCACGGATCGAACATGTGAAGCAACAGAAACAGGAACTGTTTGAAGTTTTATTTGGCAGTGAATACTGGACAATCTCTCCACAGATGAAGAAAATGAAAACATAAAAAGATTCTCATGGTTAACGTCAGGAAGAGACAGCTGAAATGTCTAGGGCGTCTAATGAGGAAAGAGGACATGAAAAATTTGATACTCGCAGGACAGATTGAGGGCAAGTTAGAGAGAGAAAAATATAACTTACTCAGCGAACGAGTGTAAATGGATGGCGGAAAAAGGTTGAAGCAACAGAAACAAAGGGGTTATGATAGTCCAAAGAGACAATATTTATTAAGAGCTAAAAAAAAGGCACATAGAAGAAGAAGAAGAAGAAGAAGAAGAAGAAGAAGAAGAAGAAGAAGAAGAAGAAGAACAACAACAACAACAACAACAACAACAACAACAATAATAATAAAATGATGATGATGAAGAAGAAGAAGAATACTAAAGACGATGAAGAAGATGTATAAGAATTAGAATAATAATAATAATAATATGAATAATAATATGAATAATAAAACAAAGATGATGAAGAATAATAAGATCTGTAAAAATGTAGAATAATAATAAGATGAATGAATAATAATAATAATAATAATAATAACTTAATAAAAAGATGATGAAGAATGAATAATAAGAAAAATAGAATAATAATAATACTAAGATGATAAAGAATAATAATAATAAGAAGACAAAAATGGAATAATAATAATAATAATAAGATAATGATGAAGAATAATAATACTAAGAAGAAGAATCTGTAAGAAGTGGACAAGAATAATAATAACTAAGTAGATAATAATAATAATACAGATGAAGAATAAGAAGAAACAAAGAAAAATACTGAAATAATAATAATAATAAGATGAATAAAGAATGATAATGATAAGAAGAACAAAATGGAATAATAATAATAATAATAATAAGACAATAATGAAGATTAATAAGAAGAAGAAAATTAGAATAATAATAAATAGAATAATAATAATAATAATAATAATGGACAATCTCCTCACAGATAATGAATAATAAATAAGAAGAAATGATGAAGAATAAGAAAGTAAAAAATATGAATAATAATAATACTAAGATGATAAAGAATAATAATCACAAGAAGAAAAAAGGTTCTGAACTGTAATATCAAAATAATAATAATAATAATAATAAGATAATGTGAATGAAGAATAATAACACTAAGAAGAAGATCTCCTCACAGATGAAAAATTTGGTTCTAAAAAAGAATACCACGGAGAATACTAATAAGAAGAATAATAATAATAAGATGAATAATAATAATAAGAAGAAAAATTAGAATAATAATAATAATAAAGATAAAAAATAAAGAATAATAAAGAAGAAGAACAAAAAATGGAACAAATAATAATAATAATAATAAGATAATGAAGAAGAATAATAATAAGAAGAAAATTAGAATAATAATAAAAATAATACTAAGAAGAATAAAACAAATAATAATAAGATAAAATAGAAAATAGTAATAATAATAAGAAATAATAATAATAATAATAATAATAATAATAATGAATAATAATAATAATAATAATAATACTAAGATGATGAAGAATAATAATAAGAAGAAGAAAAAAGAATAATAAGAATAATATAAGATAATGATGAAGGAAGAAGTAGAAGAATAATAATAGAAGAAGAAAAATAATAATAATAATAATAATAATAATAATAATAATAATAATAATAATAATAATAATAATATGATAATAGAGGAGAGGAGGAAGAACAAGAATGTAAAGGTCTTGTCGAGCGTGAGTGTGAAACAGAAGAAGAAGAAGAAGGAGGAGGAGGAGGAGGAATATAATAATAATAATAATAATAATAATAATAAGATGATGAAGAAGAAGTAGAATAATAATATGATGATGGTAAAAAAGAAGAAGTAATAATACGCAAGTACTTTCAACTGTACATTCAGTCATCTTCATTTTATATCATTAACTTTACTAATCTACTTTTTGTATGAATGATTCATTGTAATATAAATTGAACTGCACCACATATTTGATATATATATATATATATATATATATATATGAATTGCATAAAAATCCGACGGAATGACAAATATGAAATAATTTGTAAGAATTTCACCGATGAACCCCATTCATTAGTCAGTCAGTTATGTGCCATGCGTCATACACGCTTTGGCAAGCATGTATCTTTCATGACTGAAGAGGCCGATTTTTTCTCACAGTAAATAGCCCAGTTGCTATTTAACCATAGCTGAGGGAAAAGAAGAGGAGAATTCATACCTTTCCCAAGGGTATTAGCACGTAAGTGAATGTAATAGATTCTACTAGAATTCGAACTCAGCTCTCTCCGATTCATCAATCTGAGCCGCTATCCATTACGCCACCGTTTTACTTCGCAAAAATAACATTTGTATTAACGAAACGAAACATGATTCACGTTCAGCGACCGATGGTTTAATTTTTTTTTTTTAATTTTAAACTGTACCGTTATAGAAATTAAAATTTCCTCTCATTTTCTTTTTTTTATTTAATATCTATTCTCGGCCTCTTGGGCTATGAAGTATAAAGTATATTACGTCCCCCCCAACCAATGCAATAACCTTTCCCCTTGGAAGGAAGACAGGATTAACCCTTGACGCCCAAGGCGACCCTAAAAGCGGAAGTTTTGAGGGGAGTCACACTGCTATTGATCTTTTGTCCCACGTAAGCGCGGGACTCCGACTTGAAACTCGGCCTTGTTCAACATTTCATTCTAGTGGGCGTGCAGATGAATATATTACCTATTTGTCTTATTTATTCAATTTTTTTTTTTTTAAGTGTACTTCCTTACATCTGGTGTACCTAGGTACCTTCATGAGATCGCTAAAAAACAGAGCATAGCACGATGAAAAAGACGCCAAACTTGACGAAAACAAAATTTTAGCGTCTAAATATTTATGTTATTATTTAAAGGAAAGATCAAAGTATGTTTTGATTATTTTTTTTTTAATTTTTCCTTCTTTTTAGAACACTCTAAATTTTGATTAAAAAAAACCTTGTTTCTCTTTGTATCACCGGAACTAGTAAAATAACATAAAATTTAGCGTATTTTTTTTTCTGTATGACAGACATTAATTTTGAAAATTGTGTAAAAATAAAAATAATTGTCGGATTTTAATGAAACTTTCAAAAACTATTCACAAATGATGGAACTTATTATAAATATGTTTTTCTTTTTTAAAGTCATAGCAATTTTTTTTTCATATGTATTACACCCCCCATAACTAATTGTACGAAAACTCTATAATTTCATTTTTGGGAATATTAGTGATTATATAAGTTAAAAGCTCAAGGCTTTGAGGAAACCAAATCATGTTTTTTTTTTTTTTTTAGTTGGAACCTCTACCTGAAAATTGTCTCTGAATTTTTACAAAACTCAATAAAACAAAAATATTTAATTTCTAAATTTTTAATTGCTTTTATTTATTTCAATGAACATGACACTATTGTCTGAAAAAACGATATTTCGATGAAAATTAATTTTTTAAAACAATTATTTGTTATTTCTGAAAATTTTATTATTTTTCATTATGATGTTAATTCTTCTAAAATTAGGGAAAAATTTTTTAAAAAAATGTTGTTATTAAGTAGATATATATTTACAGATTATAATTTTTCTTACAAACTAACGAACACCAGTAAAAAACAATATATATTGTTTTAACATTGTAAATCAAATTTGGAGATGTTAGTATCACGAGTTCAAAAAAAAAACGTCACATGAATTGATTTTCTGTCTAGTATTTCTTAAATACTGAATTTTTAATACAATTATTTGTTATTTCTTTAATTATAATAGATTTTACAAAGTTTTAAAATATTATAAAATTAATTAAAAGCCGCATTCAGTTTCGTAAATGTCCTTTTGGATATATATTTATTTTTACCGAAACACGTGTGAAAAGTTAATTTGATTTTCAATTTCAACTGGGTTACAAGTATCAGTATCATCTTATGAAATTTAAATTTGTATTTTATGTACACTTCATTTTTTGTCCTATAAATTAATTAGATACCTTTCTTATGAAATTTAATCTAAAGTCTTATTTTTAATCCTTTTTAATATATTTTCCATAAAGCATGTAAACGTAAATTGGCTAGATTTTCTAAATTGGAAAAAATGGGTGAAGCCATTTTTTTTCCTTCTTTTAGAACATTCTAAATTTTGATTAAAAAACCTTGTTTCTTTTGTATCACCGGAACTAGTAAAATAACATAAAATTTTAACGCATTTTTTTTTCTGTATGACAGACATTAATTTGGAAAATCTTTAAAAATAAAATAATTGTCGGATTTTAATGAAAACTTTGAAACTATTTCAGGAACTTATTATAAATATGTTTTTCTTTTTAAAAAGTTCAAAATTTTTTTTTTTTTCGATGAATCCCCATAACTAATTGTACGAGAACTCTATAATTTTTTTTCAATTAATTTAATAGGTGAAATCTTAAATGAATCAACAATGTTTTGCAGGAATTTTAACATCAATATTTCAAAACAAATCTTGAAATCCACGAATCGATTTTTTCTCTCACTCTAAATCTCAGTTTTCATAAGGTTGTATTCATATAAAATACAAATTTTATTGTAACCTAATTATGAACAATTCAACTAGAAAAAAATTTTTTATTATCGATTATCTGTCAATTTTGCTGACTAAAAAAAAAAACAAGATTTTTAACGAACATGTTAGGAACGATTAAAAATATACCTTCAATATACTTTGATCTTTCCTCTTAATAATACCATAAACATTTAGATGATAAAGTTTTGGTTGCGTCAAGTTTGGCGATCTCATGGATTTACCTAGGTGTACCGATCTTAAAAACTGGTTCAATTGTTTGTTCGCCGATTCTCAGTGACGTCATTTTTTTGTCGTTCCCAACGTCTCGGCTTTCCAAGTCTAAATTATTTTTTGGCTCCTTTCACCAGTGTCGGACTAGCTAGGGTGTGAAGTATCGAGGAATAATGACGAGGAAACACACGTGTTGTATTTAACGAAACAAGATAAGGAAATTATTTACAAATTTACACATTTGAAGTTGTCAGTAACTTGTTTCAGGAAAAGGAATCAAATATTTAAAGTTCGTAATTTCGATGAATTGTCAAGAAGAGAAAATGTTTATATGAAATCATTGGGCACAAATTGATATTCCAAAATATTTAAAACAAATTGAGAGAGTTCGTTTTTTTTACATAAAAGGTTTAAGGTTGTATTGAACATGAATGAAATGATATATTTTTAGGTGCTTAACTGTGGAGCTGAATAGAGTTCTATAAAATTGCCCTGCTCTCTTTAGATTTTTCTAGTTGAATTGTACATAATTAGGTTGCAATAAAATTTGTATTTTATATGAATACAACCTTATGAAAACTGAGATGTCGTAG
Organism: Acanthosepion pharaonis; assembly: GCA_903632075.3. Lineage (NCBI taxonomy): Eukaryota > Metazoa > Mollusca > Cephalopoda > Sepiida > Sepiidae > Acanthosepion > Acanthosepion pharaonis. The sequence goes on from CAHIKZ030001226.1 coordinate 293,732, forward strand.
AGTGAGGGAGTCGTATCAAAGATTCGTGGATTTCATAGATTCGGATGTTAAAATATTGATGTTAAACATTGTTGCAAAACATTGTTGATTCGTTTAAGATGAAATGATCTATTATGACAGGTCTCTAATTTGTATTTAGATACATTTGGATTTATTTTCCATTTTTCTATTTGAATTGTTCACCTATATTGCATGATCCATTATTGTACATAATTAGGTTACAATAAAATCTGTATTTTATATGAATAAAACCTTATGAAAAATGAGATTTACTAGAGTTAGGGTCCCCATAACATGGATTTCAAGGCTGGTGCGTACTACCCCTGAACCCCCGACTGTGGGGAGGTGCTAGCCTGACTGGGGCTCTGGGCAGTGCTTTGCGAAATTCGCTAACTTATCAACATTTACTTTTTTCTACCTACATTTGTGTATCAGCATGTAATTTGACACAGACCTTATTCAGACGCGCGGAACTCTGGCTTACTGCCTCCTGCTTATTTCTGCTCTCTCTCTCTCTCTCTCTCTCTCTCTCTCTCTTTCTGACTTGATTCAACTTTCTTTGCATATTTATATCAAAAAGCGATTTCACATCGGCTCGCTACTTTTCTTAATTTTTAAGCCGCTTCCTTTTCTATTGATCAAAATAAATTTTCACATAGGCTCGTTAAACTTTGCCTTGGTCTTTTCTTCGGCCGGGAGCCAATCCCTTTTTCTATTGGTCAAAATAAATTTTCGCATAGGCTTGTTGAACTTTGCCTTGGTCTTTTCTTCAGCCGGGAGCCAATCCCTTTTTCTATTGGTCAAAATAAATTTTCACATAGGCTCGCGAATTTAAAAGATTTAATTTTAAGTGGAGAAAAGAGAGTTATTTTTATCTCGTATTCACCACAAATATCAGCTTTCCTGATGGCAAACGAGCCCATGGGGGTGTAAGTTCACTGTATCAAATAGCAATGCAATAAACAAACAAACACAGACAACTGTCTTAGTAGCAAAAAAAAAAAAAAAAAAGGAATAAGAACTTTATAAGGTCATCTTCACACTCAAGTCCAATATGAGGGGACATTTTCAGGGTTAAGAAATTCGCTGTCGGGGGAGAATTTGGTGTCATGCATGTTGCTGTCCATTGAAGAGGATGTGTTATATGAATGAATTGGATGCAGAAGCAATTATTGGAAGATTCGAACAATCATTTATTGAACACAAACGATTGCTCTTAATATTGTGGACTGCATGCAATGCTCTGTTGTGCTTTTAACTACCTGTTAATGTGTAAATTGTACAGTAAACCATTTAAAATATCAAGAAATTACTTAAAATTGAAAAAGTTAAATAAATAATCTTTAATCTGCAAAATTTTAAATGCAATGTCAGTCGTTATCCACTGTCCTCTTGATTACTCTTCTTATGTTCTTGCTACTTAGAAATTCTTCTGTTTCGAACTCTTCCACATCCAGTAACGCCATACACAAAAAGGAGGGCGATTCTCTGACTGCATTTTATATGTCAATTACACTCACTAGCCAACTGAACCGGGTGTCAGCTTGCCTAATATGCAAGTGCCCCCTATATCAAATACAAATGCGATAAAGAAACATAGACAATTGTTTTAGTAATAAAAAGGAATAAAACCTTTATAAAGTCATTTACTCACGATCAGTTATTCAAGTCCAATGTGAGCAGACATTTTCAAAGCTAAAGACATAAAGATAAGTCTAAGAAAGTCGATGATGAGATTTTGGAATCATACATGTTGGTATCCATTGAAAAGGAATTGTTAGATGAATTGGATGCAGAAGCAATTATTGGCAGATTTGAACAATCATCTCGTGAACACAAACGATTGCTCTTAATATAATGGACTAAATGCAATGCTCTAATGTAATTTTGAAATATCCGTTAATGTGTAAATTGTGGGCGGATTGGCCAGGGTGTCAGCTTGCCCGATGGCAAGTGGGCCGCTGATGGAGTGTACCCCTCTATATAAAATAAAAATGCAATAAAGAGACAAATACAGCAACTGTCTTAGTAACAAAAAAGAATAAGAATTTTATAAAGTCATCTGCATACTATCAGTTACTCAAGTCTAATGTGTGAGGAAATTTTCAAAGCTAAAGATCTTAAAGACAAATTTAAGAAATTCACTCTCCGAGGAGAATTTGGAATCATACATGTTGCTATCCATTGAAAAGGAAGTGTTATATGAATGAATTGGATGCAAAAGCAATTATTGAGAGATTTGAACAATCATCTCGTGAATACAAACGATTGATCTTAATATAATGGACTAAGTGCAAATGCTCTAATGTGCTTTTGAGTGATCTGTTAATGCATAAATTGTACAGTAAACTATTTGAAAACATCAACCAATCACTTAAAATTTTAAAAAAAATATTCAATTACACCATTCTTTATTTATCTTTGGTATATACTGCCGGTGATACGTACAATACAGACACAGGGTAGTTCGAAATTTTTGTCACCTCTAGAATAATATAAATTTCTATTTCATCGCTGCTCTGGGCGGGGGGGGGTATTATCAAACAGAGAGTTTCACATGAACAATACCAGAATACCTATCAGCAGAAGGGCGCCGTTCGGCGACCCTTTGCAACAATCAACAAAGCACAGATTCGCAAAATATCACACGGGACATAGCGTGAACGACGAAAATGGTGGCGTTCATACAGACCTTCTCGATGTGTGACAGCGTCAATGAAAGTGAATAAACTGAATCCAGTACATGGGCTTTGTATTACTGTATGACTTGTTCTTTTTTTTTTTTCATTACGTTTTTGTAGCGAGTGACACGACTTTCGGACCACCCTGTACAACATAATTACTAAGAAACACATTTTTCCACAAAATATTTAATTTTTCTCTCTTCAATATGTATTTTTTTTTTTTTAGAATTTTTTTTTTTTTTATTATTATTCGTTACGAAAATTAAATGATAGCATTATAGTTGTGGGTGAATGCACCCACCGTCACCCCTTAGTTTCCTGACAACCACTGACTCTCACTGTGATGCTGTGCAGTTTCTTAGCGACTTCGCAGTCGCTTCTCACAGAATTGGGTTTCTGGGCCTTCGTAAGTACAATTGAAACCGCAAATTACGAACACAATGAAAACCTCTGAAAAGACCATTGAAAAAATAATAGCGGCTTAATCTGAATGGGACAAGGAGCCGCAGCGCACAGGAAACACATTCCGTAACCTTACTCATACGAAAATTAGTTCCTGGTTTCGTACGTACTGTTCTGCAGAAAACAATGTATAGATGTGTGCGTTAAAAAAATGACTGTATTTAAGGATGTATAACTCCTCCTACTTACATTTTACATAACAATATTAGGAAGTTAGGCTAAATACATAGACTGGGCTGGTGTGTACTCTCACCGACGTCCCCCCCGCAACTCAACGCGACCGAGGTGTCCCGAGCTTGATTGGGAGCCCAGGTTACTGTATTGTGACACTCGCTATCTTATCAACTTTTCTTTTTTTTTTTTTTTTTTTTATCTACCCACATTTATATACGTTACAAATTAAACTAAACACAACTATTAAAATATGAAAAAAAAAAAAAAAAATCACGGATTTTGACGTCATTCTGGTGTCTTTTTTCCGTCCAAATCCGTTAAATTTTTTTTTTTTTTTTGTTGTTCAAACTAAGTCTCAAAAACACTATATAAAATTTGCTATCTTTTTTATCCATAATTTTGAACGTTTAGTCAATGTTTAATAATTTGAACATTTTGAACAAGAAAAATCTCAAGGGATGGTTAAAAATGGCCGAAAAATATTGTCGATTTATTTAAGATGGAATGATCAACAATGAATATTTCCTGATTTGTATTTAGATACATTGTATTTATTTTCAATTTTCCTAGTTGAATTGTTCGCCTATATTGCATATGATTCATTATTGTACATAATTAGCTTACAATAAAATCTGTATTTTATATGAATATTACCTTTAAGATGGTGTAGATCGGGACCGTATCATAGATTTAGGGTGGGGACATCAGACCCTTGCACCGGCCCTGAATAGATATATTATTTTCCGCTTTCAAACTATTATATTCTTCGACGAATAGCATTATTGCCAGTATCCTATAGGGATTTACTAAGCGTGGATATGGCACAAGGCCAAAAACATATGGCACCCAGTGAGGATCGAACTCTCTATTTATTCGTATCTTTTTTAGCGAGACAAGTTTACTAACCATAATATCACGCAGAGGTGCCCTAAGGTGTAGTAGCGTAGAGGGGGGGGACGTATCATAGATTCGGGGATGGGGACATCAGACCCTTGTACCGGCCCTGAATAAATATATTATTTTCTGATCTCAGCTATTATATTCTTTGACGAATAGCATTATAGTCATTATCTTATAGCGATTTACTAAACGTAGATATGGCACAAGGCTGAAAGTATGGTGCACCCAGTGAGGATCGAACTCACTATTCAGTCGTAATTGATCTAGTGAGACAAGCTTACATCACGTTGGGGTTTGCCCTGGAATTGTCTTTTATGACAGGTCTCTAATTTGGTTTTAGATACATTTGGATTTATTTTCGATTTTTCTAGTTGAATTGTTCACCTATACTGCATATGATCCATTATTGTACATAATTAGGTTACAATAAAATTTGTATTTTATATGAATACTAACTTATGAAAAATGAGATGGAGTAGAGTGGGGGGCCAAATACCATAGATTTCAAGGCTGGTGCGTACTTACCCCTGAACCCCCGAGTTCTAGCCTGACTGGGGCTCTGGGCAGTGCTTTGTGACCCCCGCTGTCTTATCATATTTACTTTTTTTTCTACCTACATTTCTATACGTTATAAATTAAACTAAGCCTAACTATTAAAGAAGGAAATATTTTCACGGATTTTGACGTCATTTTGGGGGCTTTTTTTTTTTTTGTCCGAATCCGTGGATTTTTTTTTGTCCGAATCCGTGAATCCGCAAACTACATGAAAACTGCCGTAGAAGCATGAAAAAAATCGACTATTTCCACTATCGATGGGAATTGGGAAATGCAAAGTCGGTCTTGGCCTTCCCGCTAACTTGTAAATTTTGGTGCAAATCCGTCGAAAATTGCGGCCATGCATTCGTTACACACACACACACACACACACACACACACACACACACACACACACACACACACACACATCCTGCCTTTTATAGATAGAGATTTATGTAGGCTTATATTTGATGTATTTTTTAAGACATTATATAAGATATTTAAGTGTGTATGTATTTGATGTATTTTAAGACAATATATAAGATATTTAAGTGTGCTTGTATTTGATGTGCTTTGGCAATGTTTTTAATGTTAGTCCTTATACATTTTTTTTACTCCTTGAAGAAGGTAAAAAATAAAAGATTATCTACTCCTTAAAGATTAAGACTTGTCTGGTATCCTTGGGATACTTCTGTAGAATCATACCTCTCTTGCCTCGAGTCTACTTCATCTTTTGGGAGACCGTGTGCCTAAAGCGTCCCAGTTACTTATGTGTATTAATTATCGGTCGTCACCCTCGAGGCATAACCTCTCCCTTTGCACTGAGAAGTTGAGGGTCATGGTCAATCCCTGGTGCATGATGAGGCTGAAAGTGAATGGGCTAAAGGCGCTGTAGCATTTTCATCACCAATCCCATGAACGTGTGGGATTTCACGATTCAAACTCGGCCATGTGCCATATTCCGTTCGAGTGGGCGCGCGAATAAACTGCCAAAATTTAAATTGCATTCATTTCACGTTAGTTGTACGTAATTGTCTGCACAACTTAATGTATTCAATTAATTTTAACGTTTTTTTTTTCTCTTTTTTTTAATAGACTCTAACAGCCAGATTGCTGGCACATATGCCTCGTCTTCTCCCCTCCCCCGGCAAAATATAGCAGGACAGGCTGGATTCTGTAGCCTTGGATGGCAACTGGTCTACCGCAGAAAGAAATGACAACCTACTGCGGGGAAAAAAAATCTGCCTCGTCAGTCATGTATCGAAAGATACATGATCGCCTAAGCGTGTATCATGCATGGCACATAACTGACTTGAAATTCACTTACGTGCTAATACCCTTGGGAAAGGTATGAATCCTCTTCTTCTGCGCTAAATAGCAGTACAGACCAGTTCTATAGCCTTGGATGGCAACGGGCCTACAGCAGAAAAAACTGGCAACCTACTGCATGAAAAATCTGCCTCTTCAGTCATATATCGAAAGATACAAGATCGTCTAAGCGTGTATCACGCA
>CAHIKZ030001226.1:305000-367500 GCA_903632075.3 Acanthosepion pharaonis
AGTTTCACAATATATATGGTTAGGGGGATCTATCTCCAAAACCCTAGGAGGAGTTCGATAACAAGCAAACAGACAGAGATTACAACCTTTTATATATATACATATATATATATATATGTGTGTGTGTGTGTGTGTGTGTGTGTGTGTGTGTGTGTGTGTGTGTGTGTGTGTGTGTGTGTGTGTGTGTGTGAAAATATATAGAAAATAGGAAGGAACTGGTTAGGTAAATAGTCCAAAGTTCCTTAGTATTTTAGTTATTATTTTTTTTAAAAAGTGCTCGATACAAAAGTAGAGCATAAATATAATTATTTATTTAAAAATATGATTCCAAATCGCTACATAAGAGGTCTCATGTTTCAAAACAAGAGCCGAAAACTTCAATATAATCCTTTAAATTAAATTGAGTTGAAATTAAAAAGGAAATTTCAGATATACGTTATTCCAACAAAAATTTCGCTTGAAGATGGAACGGAGCCCTTTTTAATTTCAACTCAATTTAATTTAAAGGATTATATTGAAGTTTTCGGCTCTTGTTTTGAAACATGAGACCTCTTATGTCGATTTGGAATCATATTTTTAAATAAATATATATATATATATATATATATATATATATATATATATATATATAAAAGTGAACATTGAAGTCAACTGTCGCCTGTGTGAACTACAGTGTTCACTTTATATATATATATACAGATGCAATGAGAATCGAAAATATAAATTCAAACTTTCATAAAATTAATTTAAAAGAGAGCTAAATAAAAAATTAGAGTAATAGTTATTTATTATAAGTCGTAACATACGAATAAACAAGTTACCACTACAAAGATGCATATTTGTTTCAACGCCTAAACATAAGCATCTCATCAGGTGATGAACAAAGTAAAAGTTAAGGTGTTTATAACCATCTTTGTTCACCACCTGATGAGATGCGTATGTTTAGACATCGAAACATATATGCATCTTTAATGATTACTTGCTTTTTTTATGTAATAACTTATAATATATATATATATATATATATATATATATATATATAATTTCATAAGCATGTATAAATTTTTAAGCATATATAAATAACGGGTGTTTCATTAAGAAGGATTATATATAAGGGTGTTTCATTAAGACGGATTAAAGTCAAACAGTAAATAAATCAGTGTTATTGGTGAAAATTTATTTATTTCTATATTGGATCATGTTATTTAAGTCATGGCAATTATGTGTGAAAAATAATATCACCCAAATATCAGCCAAATCTGAAAGAAAAAGAAAAAAATCATTAGTCGATTAAACTTAATTCACATTTAAAAACGGTCCAAGTTATTGAAACACCTTTTATATATGTATATAATTTTTTTAAGCAATGAATGTATTTTGTTTTTAATCCGACATTGAGTTTTTTTAATAGAAATATTGTGTTGAAAACGGGTCGTCTACTTAAACACGAGTGCCCCTTAAATATAAAAAGAAAAAAAAAGAAAATATTTGCAATAGCTTACCAGTACAAATATTATGATATTATGGCGTGGCCCGGTAAATCATTGGATTATTACTCTGGGTGTTGCATGGTATTTCTCGAGGTAATGAGGCATAGGTTAAGCGAAGCCTATTTCCTCAGCGTGATTTAAGATGTATAAAAGAACCTTCACTTCCAAGATAGGTATATACCGTTTCTTTCTTTTTTTTTTTTTTTTTTTTGCATTATTTATATTCGGACCATAGTACACTTCATTGTTGTTATTGTCATAACGTTTCGGCTGTTGTGCTTGTCGATTCAGATCACCTTCAGGAATTTCGAAATGTGTATCAATTTAGATCATAAACATATATATATATATATATATATATATATATATATATATATATATATATATATAAGGTTTTGGTTTTGTTATCTAAAAGTAAAACCCAAAACGAAATAAAAATATGAATTATATCTGAATATTTGGGATGAGAAGTTCTCATTATTTTACGTTCACGTCTAATATCCTCATCTTTGTTGTTATTATCACGTAATCGCCTTCACTCTGAATATCTGGAATGAGGATATATCATTATTTATGTTCAGACTAATATCCTCATCTTTGTTGTTATTATCACCTGATCGCCTTCACTCTTAATATCTCGGATAAAGATTTATCATTAATCACGTTCAGACTATTATCCTCATCTTTATTGTTATTATCACCTGATTGCCCTCTTCCTGATTTTCTGGGAGGAACATTTCTCATAATGTACATTCACATCTAATATCCTCATCTTTGTTGTTATTATCACCTGATCGCCTTCTTCCTGAATATATGGGATGAGGGTTTATTATTATTTATGCTCAGATTGTCCGCCTTAGCCAACGAAACTGTATTACCCCCCACACACACACACACACCCCGCCCCGGTTGGCGGCTAATGAGAGCAGAGGGTCGCACGTGCTTTCAGCTTTATATATAGAGAATTTGTTGTTATTGTTATCACCAGATCGCCTTCTCTCTAAATATCTGGGATGATGAATTATCATTCAAACTAATGTCGTCTGCTTCGTTCTTATTATCACATGATCGCCTTCTTTCGAGATATCTAGGATGAGGATTTATCATTATTTCCCTTCAGTCTAATATCCTCATCGCTGTTGTTACTATCACCTGATCGCCTTCTCTCTTAATATCTGGGATGAGGATTTTGTTGGAATTTTTGGGTACCCTGGTGACTCATTTTAGAGTTCACCAATAGAAGCGTTAACCAATCAGAAGGCTGAAAATATTCAATGCGACGTGTATAAAGGCGGCCATGTTTTTCTCGAATATGCACTGCCAGCGTTTGATAACCCGTACGAGGCTCCGCTGAAGGGCAGAGTCTCGTTCGCGGAGGTTGACTGCCTCTGAACCCGTTTATACGCGTTCGAATAGGGAATATTTTGGGCCGAGCCTACGGGCTCGGAGATCCCACGTTAACTCCGGCCTTGTGTCACATGTAACCCTTGTGGGGGATGGCTAAATATGCACTGCCAGCCTTTGATATCGAAGACTGAAGAATTACGGAACAGCTGCTGGTGGTATTGGCGATATAGTCAGATTCAATAGAGTGTCTGACTCGTGAGTGTTAATCTTTAACGTTGTTTCATTGAACAGATTACGTACTGCGCTGTATTCTATATTCATAGACTATGGTGAACAAGGTCAACAGATTTATCATTTTTTTCGTTGAGACTAATATCCTCATCTTTGCTGTTATCATTACAAATTTTTCGCAGTTCTGCCCTTAGTCTTTCTTCCGGTGGTTGTTGACCCGGATAGCCTTCAGGAAATTTCGAACTGAACCCATTACTTACCATAATTCCCCATGTATAATACGCATTTTTTTCTGAAAAAATAATAACCAAATATAGGTGTGCGTATTATGCACAGCTCCAACAATATCCTTAAAGAATTGCCGTTTCATAAGTCGATTTCATTTGTGAAATGACTACTCACCACAAACATACGACAATTTGACACTAACATTCGGCGATTGCGACCCTATAAGAATGTCAAATACAATCATATGTACTTAACAATACTTACAAATGTAAAATAAAATAAGAATTATCATAAAACTAAATTAGAATAATATTATTCTGTGTTTAAAATCATTTTTTTCTGAAAAACTACATACAGATCCGGTAGAATTCACATTTTATCGAACAAAATCAGGTTAATGAGTCTGCGCAGTAGGCACAATATATGTATTTCCGTTTCCTTTTAGAATCGCGATGATCGAAAATTTTGATAAATATCTTCAATTACAGCTTGAATAGGCGTAGGAAACGCTGGCCGTAATGAAATGGGAGAGGTACAATTTATAGGGCTTGATTACCAAACAAGGGGTGCGTATTATGCGTAGGTAGAAGCATTTTCACACACTTTTAGCACAATTTTAGAGGTGCGTATTATGGATGAAGGCGTATTATACATGGGGAATTACGTTAATTGTACTTGTTTCTAATTTATTGCTCCACGGGTCTCCACCGAGGCCACGTACGCACTACCTTGGACTCACTATTATTATGCCACCAAATTCATAAACCAATGCTTTAATATATATATATATATATATTTTTTTTTTAGGCATTTCTTCCGAAGGAAGGCGGAAGTTGCCACTAGCACCCAAGGGGTTACAGAGAGTGAGAATAAGAGAAAAAAAAGGGGGTTTGAGGAAAAGATAAAGGGAGGGACGGGGATCAAGATCAAGGCATCGGAAGATATCGATTGACATTACATTTAAATTTTTGAAGATTATAAGCAAGTAAGAGGAAGGGAGTTCCACTGTCGGGAAGTGCGAGAGAAGAAGCTGTTGGAGTAGAAGAGGCGGTTACATCTAAATGCTTCGACAGTAAAAGAGTGGGACCGAGATGTCAACCTACTTTTATTATTATTATTATTATTATTATTATTCCTCTTGATTTCCTGAGGAAAACAGGCCCGCAAGAACACCTCCCCAACATACGCTACAGAGAGGGTAATTAAGGGAAAATACTGCGTAGGGGGGTGTTGAGGAAAGAATAAAAAGGGATAAAGGTAACAGAAGATGTCGATTGACATCACATTTAAATTTTTGACGATTACAGTTACCAAGGAAGCAAATAAGAGGAAGGGAATTCCACTGTCGGGAAGTGCGAGAGACAGAGCTTTTGGAGTAGAAGAGGCGGTTGCATTTAACTGTTTCGACAGTAAAAGGGTGGGACCGAGATGCCAACCAAGTAGCACGTTCAAATTCATGCAGTTGGGGCACCATTGAAAATAGCTCGTCAGAGCAGATGCCATGAAAATATTTGTAGAAAAGACACAGGGAAGCCACATCATGCCTGTGAGAAATTGACTGTAGACGAGATGCCTGCTCAGAAGACAAGAAAAGTCTTATCTACAGGATTTGCATGCGGATTATTATCCTTATCTTTGTTATTGTTTTTACAACGTTTCGGTTGTTATGGCTTCGGGCCTTCTTCAGGCGTAAGTATTTTTAGCACTTCGGAGTTATTGTGATAATACCGTGTTTCGATTAATTCATTTTTCTACTGCTTATCAACCCCATGTAGGTTATTTAAAGCCAGAAAATATGTTTAGATTGTGATAACAACGGTTTAGTGATGCAAGTATTATTAATTATCCCATAGCTGGTGCGCGATGAAGTGGAATCACACCATTCCCAACGCTATTTGCCCGTAAGAATATAACGAACCTAACATGAATTGGGACTCAGTTCTTCGATTAACCATTCCAAGCCGTTATCCATTACACCACCCGCACATCTAAGCTTACAGCACCTGAGTAGCGTGAACTACCTTTTAATTGTTGTTTTCAAGTCTACGCCGACCTGAGGAGTGGTAGCCTGTTAGGTCCCCAGTTATTGGGCAAATAGTGCCCCACTTCCAAAAAGAATTTAAAAAATCAAAATACTGCATAAAAATACATTTTTATAGTAAATATTTTATTTAAAAAATTAGCTAAGTAATTATGATTTAATAATGAAATAATGACGTTCCTTTGAATTGATTATAAAATTTGACTTTTCATATTTAGATATCGACATTAAATAACCCATAGAGATGTTGATATGCCGATCAACAAAAACAACCAAAGAAAAATGTTTACAATTAGAAGAACGTGAAGAGGAATCGGAGAGCCGAGTTCGAATTCCAGTCGAATCCATTACATTCACTTATGGGCTAATATCCTTGGGAAACGTATGAATCCTCTTCTACCCCCCACCAGGTTCTATAGCCTTGGATGGCAACTGGTCTACCGCAGAAAGAAATGGCAACCTACTGCGGGAAAAAACTGCCTCGTCAGTCATGTATCAAAAGATACATGATCGCCTAAGCGTGTATCAATTAGTCCAATACATTCAAAGGCGTGTATCGCCAGTGGTAGTACTTAATTAAGGAAGCACGGTGGAGTAATGGATAACGGCTCGGATTGAGGAATCGGAGAGCCGAGTTCGAATTCTAGTCGAATCCATTACATTCACTTACGTGCTAATACCCTTGGGAAAAGTATAAATCCTCTTCTTCTCCCGCCAAAGTTCTATATGGCAACTGGTCTACCGCAGAAAGAAATGGCAACCTACTGCGGGAAAAAAAATGCCTCGTCAGTCAGGTATCGAAAGATACATGATCGCCTAAGACTGTGTCACGCATGGTATTTAAATGAATTCGATTGTCAAATTTGTTTTATTTTTATTTATTTTTTTAGTGTGGGACTCCGTGAAAATGGCTTTGTGTCAGACTAAGGTGTGTCGGAATGAACACAGTACAAAGAAACGAATAAGGAGTGTCTGTTAATGACATTTCCTTAAGGAATGTCATTAACCAAGTGGAAACAACTTGTGGTCAGAGGGAACGTTTCCGCGCACATGTCGATAGTGCTGACGCAAATATAGTCTTTGCCAAGCCTTCAGACAGGGGTTATGAGCCACAGTTTTTCAACTCAGGCATTCAACATGACTACTGATTCATTATCCTTGTGACTTTGTATCGGACTGTAACCCACAGACTAGTAGCCTTCTGTCGAACTAAACTGATCTTGCTAAAAAAAAAAAAAATTCTACTATAATATATCTACAATTCATTTTCTAAAAGGAATATAATAAAAAGTTTGAAGTGTAAAATTTATTAAATGAACAGTGAACTTGTTATCTATTAAAAATCATTAATATTTTTTTCTACAAAAATATTTTTTTTTAAAAAATCAGATAGTGATTTTAATGCTTGTAAACTCATCTGATGTCATTAAAATATTAAATGAACAGTGAACTTGTTATCTATTAAAATCATTAATATTTTTTTCTACAAAAATATTTAAAAAAAAAATCAGATAGTGATTTTTAATGCTTGTAAACTCCTCTGATGTCATTAAAATATTAAATGAACAGTGAACTTGTTATCTATTAAAAATCATTAATATTTTTTCTACAAAATATTTTTAAAAAAAATCAGATAGTGATTTTTAATGCTTGTAAACTCATCTGATGTCATTAAAATATTAAATGAACAGTGAACTTGTTATCTATTAAAAATCATTAATATTTTTTTCTACAAAAATATTAAAAAAAAAATCAGATAGTGATTTTAATGCTTTTCTGATGTCATTAAAATATTAAATGAACAGTGAACTTGTTATCTATTAAAAATCATTAATATTTTTTTTCTACAAAAATATTTTTAAAAAAAATCAGATAGTGATTTTAATGCTTGTAAACTTCTCTGATGTCATTAAAATATTAAATGAACAGTGAACTTGTTATCTATTAAAAATCATTAATATTTTTTTCTACAAAAATATTTTTTTTTTTAAAATCAGATAGTGATTTTAATGCTTGTAAACTCATCTGATGTCGTTAAAATATTAAATGAACAGTGAACTTGTTATCTATTAAAAATCATTAATATTTTTTCTACAAAAATTTTTTTTTTAAAATCAGATAGTGATTTTAATGCTTGTAAACTCATCTGATGTCATTAAAATATTAAATGAACAGTGAACTTGTTATCTATTAAAAATCATTAATATTTTTTTTTCTACAAAAATTTTTTTTTTAAATCAGATAGTGATTTTAATGCTTGTAAACTCATCTGATGTCGTTAAAATATTAAATGAACAGTGAACTTGTTATCTATTAAAAATCATTAATATTTTTTTCTACAAAAATATTTTTTTTTTAAAAATCAGATAGTGATTTTAATGCTTGTAAACTCATCTGATGTCATTAAAATATTAAATGAACAGTGAACTTGTTATCTATTAAAAATCATTAATATTTTTTTCTACAAAAATATTTTTTTTTAAAAATCAGATAGTGATTTTAATGCTTGTAAACTCATCTGATGTCGTTAAAATATTAAATGAACAGTGAACTTGTTATCTATTAAAAATCATTAATATTTTTTTTCTAAAAATATTTTTTTAAAAAATCAGATAGTGATTTTAATGCTTGTAAACTCATCTGATGTCATTAAAATATTAAATGAACAGTGAACTTGTTATCTATTAAAATCATTAATATTTTTTTCTACAAAAAGCAAAAAAAAATCAGATAGAGATTTTAATGCTTGTAAACTCATCTGATGTCATTAAAATATTAAATGAACAGTGAACTTGTTATCTATTAAAAATCATTAATATTTTTTTCTACAAAATATTTTTTTTAAAAAATCAGATAGTGATTTTAATGCTTGTAAACTCCTCTGATGTCATTAAAATATTAAATGAACAGTGAACTTGTTATCTATTAAAAATCATTAATATTTTTTTTCTACAAAAATATTTTTAAAAAAAATCAGATAGTGATTTTAATGCTTGTAAACTCATCTGATGTCATTAAAATATTAAATGAACAGTGAACTTGTTATCTATTAAAAATCATTAATATTTTTTTTCTACAAAAATATTTTAAAAAAAAATCAGATAGTGATTTTAATGCTTGTAAACTCCTCTGATGTCATTAAAATATTAAATGAACAGTGAACTTGTTATCTATTAAAAATCATTAATATTTTTTTTCTACAAAAATATTTTAAAAAAAAATCAGATAGTGATTTTAATGCTTGTAAACTTCTCTGATGTCATTAAAATATTAAATGAACAGTGAACTATCTATTAAAATCATTAATATTTTTTTCTAAAAATAAAAAAATCAGATAGTGATTTTAATGTTTGTAAACTCATCTGATGTCGTTAAAATATTAAATGAACAGTGAACTTGTTATCTATTAAAAATCATTAATATTTTTTCTACAAAAATATTTTTTTTTTCAGATAGTGATTTTAAAAACTCATCTGATGTCATTAAAATATTAAATTGAACTTGTTATCTATTAAAAATCATTAATATTTTTTCTACAAAAAATTTTTTTTTTTAAAAATCAGATATGATTTTAATGCTTGTAAACTCATCTGATGTCGTTAAAATATTAAATGAACAGTGAACTTGTTATCTATTAAAAATCATTAATATTTTTTTCTACAAAATATTTTAAAAAAAAAATCAGATAGTGATTTTAATGCTTGTAAACTCATCTGATGTCATTAAAATATTAAAATGAACAGTGAACTTGTTATCTATTAAAAATCACTTTTTTTTTAATAAAATATTTTTTTTTTTAAACTCATCTGATGTCATTAAAATATTAAATGAACAGTGAACTTGTTATCTATTAAAAATCATTAATATTTTTTTTTACAAAAAAAAAATCAGATAGTGATTTTAATGTTTGTAAACTCATCTGATGTCGTTAAAAATTAAATGAACAGTGAACTTGTTATCTATTAAAAATCATTAATATTTTTTCAACAAAATATTTTTTTAAAAAAATCAGATAGTGATTTTTAATGCTTTAAACTCATCTGATGTCATTAAAATATTAAATGAACAGTGAACTTGTTATCTATTAAAATCATTAATATTTTTTTTCAAAAAATATTTTTTTAAAAATCAGATAGTGATTTTTGCTTAAACTCATCTGATGTCATTAAAATATTAAATGAACAGTGAACTTGTTATCTATTAAAATCATTAATATTTTTTCTACAAAAATATTTTTTTTTTAAAAATCAGATAGTGATTTTAATGCTTGTAAACTCATCTGATGTCATTAAAATATTAAATGAACAGTGAACTTGTTATCTATTAAAAATCATTAATATTTTTTTCTACAAAAATATTTTTTTTTTAAAAATCAGATAGTGATTTTAATGCTTGTAAACTCATCTGATGTCATTAAAATATTAAATGAACAGTGAACTTGTTATCTATTTCAAAATCATTCAAAAATATTTTTTTTTGCAAAAATCAGATAGTGATTTTAATGATTGTAAACTCATCTGATGTCGTTAAAATATTAAATGAACAGTGAACTTGTTATCTATTAAAAATCATTAATATTTTTTTCTACAAAAATATTTTTTTTTTAAAATCAGATAGTGATTTTAATGCTTGTAAACTCATCTGATGTCATTAAAATATTAAATGAACAGTGAACTTGTTATCTATTAAAAATCATTAATATTTTTTTTCTACAAAAATATTGTAAAAAAAGAATCAGATAGTGATTTTAATGTTTGTAAACTCATCTGATGTCATTAAAAAAAATGAACAAAAAACATTAAAACATTAGTTACAAAAATATTGTAAAAAAGAATCAGATAGTGATTTTTAATGTTTTCCTGATGTCATTAAAAAAAAAAACAAAAAAAAAGTAAACAGTTCATCGTTTTTCCTGAGCATTTTCCAGGAACTCTCCCTGCCTCGTATCAACACGGTTGTTGCTCAACTCCACGAGAGCGTCTCTCTGAGCCCTCTCGGTCCCACGTTTTTCACTGACCTGAGGTGGAACAACCTACATTGAATCAATAGCTGCATCTATCGCAAGGAAAGTTGGTTCTCTGTGTCGCTTTTCTCGTCTGAGTCCATCCGTCAAATCTATAAACCTGGCATTCGTCCGAGCATCGAATATTGTTGCCATATTTGGTCTGGTGCGCCCCGCTATTCATCTCGACGTCCTAGACAAAATCCAGAGACGGATATGCAATATGATAGGTCCTGGTGTGGCATCTCGTCTGCAGTCACTTTCTCACAGATGTGATGTGGCTTCCCTCTGTCTTTTCTACAAATATTTTCATGGCAATTGCGCTGACAAGCTACTTTCACTGGTACCCACAACTGCATGAATTTAAGCATGCTAGTATCACTTACGTGTTAATACCCTTGAGAAAGGCATGAATCTTTTTCTTCTTCCCTCAGCTATGGGTAAATAGCAAAAAAAAAAAATCTTCGAATCGAAAAGATACATGATCGCCTAAGCGTGTATCACGTATGACACATAACTGACTGAAATTCACTTACCTGCTAATACCTTTGAGAAAAGGTATGAATCCTCTTCTTCTCAACTCAGCTATGGGCAAGTAGCAGAACAGACCGGGTTCTATAGCCTTGGATGGCAACTGGTCTACCGCGGAAAGAAATGGCAACCTACTGCGGAGGAAGAAATCTGCCTCGTCAGTCATGTATCGAAAGATACATGATCGCCTAAGCGTGTATCACGTATGGCACAAAACTGACAGAGTAGGTTGGCATCTCGGTCAAACCCTTTCACTGTCGAAACAGTTAAATACGTAACCGCCTCTTCTACTCCAACGGCTTCTTCTCTCGCACTTCCCGGCAGTGAAACTCCCTTCCTCTTACTTGCTTCCCTGATAGCTATAATCTTCAAATATTCAAATGTAATGTCAATCGACATCTTATGACTTGATCCTGACACCCCGTCCTTCTCTATATCCTTTCCTCGAACACCCCTCTTTACTCTTGCTTTCACTCTCTGTTAACCCTTGCGTGCTAGTAGCAATCCCGCCTTGCTTGATGTGAATTGCTTAAAAAAATAAAAAATAAAAATAAAGATACAAATGGAATTGAAAATGTTGAGTAGCTTCTCCTTTTTTTTCCTTGAGGAAAAGACACCAGTTAGCACGGTGCTAGTCTGATCAACTAAATGGGCTAGAATTATTTTGTCTGGCGTTAGCTTGCTCATTTTTTAATGGAATTACATAAATATCTCCTTTATGAATACAAATTGGATAAATTACCCGACAGTTTAGGTTAAAATAACACTGGATGTAGTATACCATTTAGTAGAGTAGAACGAGAAAGTAAAGGCCATCAACTGTCAGAAGACTAAAATGCATGTTAGTTAACAAAAAGGACAACGCAAGACAAGAGCTACAAATTGGAGATGTCAAAATCAAATAAGTACAGAAATTTAACTATATGAGAATTGGTATAGCAAACAACAGAAAATATAACACAGAAATCTGATTTATTTCCTTAAACTTTTTTGACTGACCACAACCAAAAAGGTTCTACTATAGTATGTCTGCCATCCATTTTCTACTATAGTATGATAGCTAATCTGGTATGATATCTACCACCTGTTGGAAATATGAAATATATTAAAAACCCTGACCCTTAAAAGGGACACCACTTCATCTTCAATTGAAATTATTTCGTAAAAGTCTCTGGCCAGCACAGTGTTAGTCTGATCAACTAAATGGACTAGAATTATTTTGTCAGGCGGTAGTTTGTTTATTTTGTAATGGAATTACATAAATACCTCCTTTATGAATACAAATTAGATAAATACCCGACACTTTAGGTTAAATAAACACTGGATGTAGTTTGAGGAATTAATTGCTGTCGGCCGTGTGTGAGCTGTTTGGTAGAGTGCGTCGTCATTTACAG
Source organism: Acanthosepion pharaonis (assembly GCA_903632075.3). NCBI lineage: Eukaryota > Metazoa > Mollusca > Cephalopoda > Sepiida > Sepiidae > Acanthosepion > Acanthosepion pharaonis. Next base: position 317,265 of record CAHIKZ030001226.1, read on the forward strand.
TAGGTTGCAAATGCTCCGGTAGATATCACGCCATATAAGCACCGAATTAATTGCTATAGGCCATCAGTGGGTTGTTTGTTAGAGTGCATCGTCATTTACGGTAGGTCGTAGATGTCTGCGTAGATATCAGGCTACAGTAAAATAAAAGTATAGAACACGAAGCGACCATTAATTCAAACCGATAGCTCCTCGGAAACCAGTCCGGTACACACCGGAGACTTCGTGCCACCAGGATAAAGAAGGCCTCACCCCTACACGCAAAACCCGCGGATGACTGCTGGCGGGCCGCCGATGGCAACGCCAGCGGTCCCCTGGTGGGCGTCTATCAGTCCGCCAGTGGTAACATTGCTGTGGCGACCACGCCGGCGGTCCGACAGCATGCCACCAGCCGTAAACGCTAGTGGCATGCCACCCGGCGACAGATTGGTGGCTTGCGTGTAGGGTACCGTCTATGCAGGGTTGATTATGACCTTCTTGGGGGGGGGTCCTAGGCTAATGAACTTATGCACATAACCTCCACCACCACCACTACACCTCCAACAGACGGAGGCACTATCCAGCTCGCTCACACCCGTCTTGAATATTTTTTTTTACTCGTAAAATTTAAATATATATATATATATATATATATATATATAAATTCATGAATTATTCACACAAAAACAAATGCAAAGGTTAATGATTTAATTGGCGAGAAATCCATCGTCGCAAACAATTCAAATAATATACAAAAACCTCCGAATCCGTTATGTATGAAAAGATCCTTGTTTCCATAAATTTCTGCCGTATTAGTTCTTATTTTTACTACAAACTTTCGTTTGTTCCTACAGACATCTTCAGGTATAGAATAGACGTTGTTCTTGTTTTTCTCTTAGTAATAAGAGGACAACGAAAATATATGTATTGTTGTATCCGAAAATGCTATTGGAAATGGGTTATTGTTTTTGGAGCGCGCAGTAGCAACGCTAAGTTTGATTTTAAATTTTTTAAAGTTGTGCGTTCATGTACAACTATGGTGATGAACGAATTTTTTACTGGTAAATTTTCTGTCAAAGTGGCATGAACTATATTGTTCAATAATTACAGTAATGTCGCACTTATTATCCAAAAGTCGCACTTGGATCAGTTATTTTAATTACGATAAACGTGCAATCAATTTATAAATTCATGAATTATTCACACAAAAACAAATGCAAAGGTTAATGATTTAATTGGCGAGAAATCCATCGTCGCAAACAATTCAAATAATATACAAAAACCTCCGAATCCGTTATGAATGAAAAGATCCTTGTTTCCATAAATTTCTGCCGTATTAGTTCTTATTTTTACTACAAGCTTTCGTCTGTTCCTACAGACATCTTCAGGTATAGAATAGATGTTGTTCTTGTTTTTTCTCTTAGTAATAAGAGGACAACATATATATATATATACCAATATTTTACTATTTATTAGAAACCAAATTAGCAAATATTCCAACACAAACGTTGTAAAAGAACAGACAAACAAAAAAACAGATATGTTTTAACCAGGGCTATGATACAGGGCCCTACGCGACTACATTACTATTTTCATAAAGTAATATTCATATAAAATACAAATGTCACCATAACCTAATTATATGCCCTATTGGATCATATGCAATATAGGTGAACAATTCAACTAGAAAAATCGAAAAAAAAAAAAACAAACAATGTATCTAAATACAAATTAGAGATACATCATAATATATATTTCCATCTTTAATAAATGAACAACGTTTTGCGGCAGTTTTAAAAATCAACTTGAAATTTCCTTGTTAAAAAGTTGAAGAATTTTAACACATTAAACATTATGAATAAAAACTATAGTGAATTTTATATCGTGTTTTTGTTTTTTTTTTTTTTTTTGTTGAGACATAGCATGAGCAAAACAAATTCATGTATTTGAAAAAAAAACTGGACTACTTTCTTCAAAAGAAAACTGCAGCTGAAGCACACGGAATTCTTGTTGAGACTTACGGCGACAATGCTCTGTCGGAAACAACATGCAGAAATCGGTTTAGACACTTCAAAAATAATGAGTTTGATATTGAAGGTAAAGAACGCTCAGGCGCCAACGAAAAAGTAAAAAAGACAAAGAATTAGAGGCATTACTTCATGAAGACTCATGTCAGGCGCAAGCTGAACTTGCAGAATCATTATCATGTTGATAATACAACAGTTTCGAAACGTTTGAAAGCATTAGGAATGATTCAAAAGTAAGGATATCGGAAGGGCGTACTATTTGAAGCTGAGAGACGTCGAACGGCGTCTTGTCACGTGTGAATAGCTGATTCAACCACAGAAAAGGAAAGGTTTTTTGCATCATATCGTGACCGGCGATGAAAAGAGGATGCACTACGATAACCCTAAGCGTAGAAGATCGTGGTGTAAATCTGGCCATGTACCAACATCGGCGGCAAATCCGAATATCCATGGTTCGAAGCTTCTGCTCTGCATTTGGTTGGATCAGCTGGGGGGTAGTTTATTATGAGCTGCTCAAACCGACCGAAGCTATCACGAGAGATCACCATCGACTACAGTTGATGCGTTTGAGCCGAGCATTGAAGAAAAAACGGCCGCTACCCGAGCAGAGACACGACAAAGGTAATTTTGCAACATGACAACGCTTGGCCAAGTATTGCAAAGCAGATGAAAACCTACTTGGAAACGCTTAAATGGTAAGTCCTACCCCACCCACGGTATTCACCAGACATTGCCCCGTCCGATTATCACTTGTTCCAAACGATGGCCCATGGCCTGGCTGAGCAGCACTTTCATTCTTCTGAAGATGGCAAAAAGTGGGTCGACTCGTGGTAAGCCTCAAAAGAGGTGTCGTTTTTCCGACGTGGAATTCAAATGCTGCCAGGAAGATGGGAAAAAAGTAGTGGCTAGCGATAGACAATACTTTCAGTAACATGTTTCATGAAAAATCAGCGATAACTTATTCAACATATATATATATATATATATATATATTACATTCACTTACGTGCTAATACCCTTGGGAAAGTTATGAATCCTCTTCCTCTCCCTCCAGCTTTGGGTAAAATAGCAGGACAGACTGGGTTCTATAGCCTTGGATGGCAACTGGTCTAGGAGAAGGACAACTCTGAATTCAAAACCTGCAGAGGGTCGTTTGGGAACCTTGTGGCATTCGGTGCACCAGGTCTCTGTATTCGTCCCTTCAAAAAGTGTGGATGGTCCTGCACAAGGCCTTCACCACTATAATCAATTCTCATGTGCCGGTGTCGGGCTGTCGGTTTCCTGAAACTGATCTGTTTGACCCTCATACGTCGAATCTCGACGGGAGAGTCGACTATATATATATATATATATATATATATATATATATATATAGTGTGTGTGTGTGTGTGTGTGTGTTGTGTGTGTGTGTTGTGTTTAGCAGTAGTAGTAGAAAAAGAAGAAGAACTGAACATACCTAGATAGCGAAATAAATTCTACTGAAAAGGATGTGAAACTTCGGATAGCTATAGCCTGGGTCGCATTGAAAAAAAATGGATGTCATCTGGTAATCTGATCTACCAGTCAACCTCAAACGGATCATCTTTCATGCTACGGTACAGTCGGTTTTAATGTATGGTGCCACTGCTTGGACTTTAACTAAAGCCCTTGATGGAACCTACACACGGATGTTGAGTGCTATACTTGGCATTACTTGGCGACAACATCCAACTCAATCACAGCTCTAGGGACGTATCCCTAATATTTCTACAATCTTACGCGATCTCAAAATAAGCTCTGCAGGACACTGCCGGCGAGCAAAACAAGAACTTGCGAATGATCTGGACACCTAGCCATGTAACAAGATTAGTAGGTAGCTCAGCAACCACTTACCATGTTATGATAGAGGATGCCACCCTGATGACATTGATGTAGGATCGTGATGGATGGCGGGATAGACTCTCGAATGTCCGACCTATATCTATAGAACCGCCGCTTGGACGTTGACTAAAACTCTAGTGTCTAAGCTTGATGGAACCTACACCCGGATGCTGAGGGCTAACATCTCTTAGAGACAACATCCAACTCAATCACGGCTCTATGGACCTATCCCTGATATTTCTACAATCTTATGTGAACACAGAATGCACTCTGCAGGACACTGCTGGAAAGCAAAACCATAGATCTATGTCTCTGGACAGCTAGCCACGAATCAAGATGGGTTGGTCGCCCAGCAACCACTTACATTGACCAACTACGTTATGACACAGGATGCCGCCATAGTGACGTTCCGACCTTGATGCGGGACTGTGATGGCTGGTGTGATAAACGCATCAATGTCCGAGCTATAGCTCGACCGAATAATTAATAGCAGAAGTAGATGGTGCAGCAGAGAGAGAGAGAGAGAAAAAAACTCCCTTAGATCTTGTTGTTGTTTCTGATCTATCAATCTGTCTTAACTGCATTCTCTACGCCTATCTGACTTCGTAGTTCGTATCTTTTAACTCATCGATCGATCTATTTATTTAGAAAGCTCGCCACCCACCAAGAGAACGCCCCACCCTCAACCCCACGAAACGGACATTAACTATACAAAGAACATGAGATATCGGAGACAGGAATTTAACAAATGAATGAAACCAAACAATAAACAAAGTTTGCGTCTTGCGCGCGTGCACCAATGCGTTCTTTGCGCACGCGCGTACGAATTTAATCAATAGACAGTGACCACTCATTTCTACCGACAAGCGAAAAGAATGCAGGGGCCAAAAAGTTTCTAGAAACAAGGAACGGGACTGAATTGGGAGGATAGTCTCTTACAGGGACGGGTGAATGGAATTATCTGCGAGGAAAGAATTAAGAATGACGGTTTGGAATGGGGATCGTTCTTAAAGAATGGGGCACTGAAACGAGGAATCTGTAAATTTTTCTCTTAAATTAGGCGTTGGGAGCATTTTGTTACATGGGGTATAAATATTGATTTTTGGTTGGGTAACATCTTTTTTTTTTGTTTTGTTTTGTTTTTAAGGTTTTTTTTCTTCAAAATGTCTCCCTTATTTACTTTCTTTTTTTTTTTACTCTTTTCCTTTGATATTCATAATCTTTATATCTTTTTGTCCTTTTCCTATCTGGATTTTTTCTTTCGTTCTATTTCATTTTCGCCTTTTTCATTCCCATTTTTCATTTTCGCCTTTTTCATTCATATTTTTCATTTTCACTTCTTTCATTTATATTTTTCATTTTCGCCTTTTTCATTCCCATTTTTCATTTTCGCCTTTTTCATTTATATTTTTCATTTTCGACTTTTTCATTCACATTTTTCATTTTCGCCTTTTTCATTCCCATTTCTCATTTTCGCCTTTTTCATTTATATTTTTCATTTTCGACTTTTTCATTCACATTTTTCATTTTCGCCTTTTTCATTCCCATTTTTCATTTTCGCCTTTTTCATTTATATTTTTCATTTTCGCCTTTTTCATTCCCATTTTTCATTTTCGCCTTTTTCATTTATATTTTTCATTTTCGACTTTTTCATTCACATTTTTCGTTTCCGCCTTTTTCACTTATATTTTTCATTTTCGCCTTTTTCATTCCCATTTTTCGTTTTCGCATTTTTCATTCATATTTTTCATTTTCGCCTTCTTCATTCACATTTTTCATTTTAGCCTTTTTCATTCATATTTTTCATTTTCTGCTTTTTTATTCCCATTTTTCATTTACGCATTTTTCATTCATAATTTTCATTTTCGCCTTTTTTATTCACATTTTTCATTTTTGCCCTTTTCCTTTCTATTTCTTAACTTTTCTTTTTTTTTTTTTTTTTTTTTTTGAGGCGGCGGAAACTTTTTTTTCTTGAAATTTTCTTTGTATTTTTCATTGTTTTTGCTTCTATTTTATTTTCTTTCTTTATTATTCTTCTTCTTCTTCTTCTTCTTCTTCTTCTTCTTCTTCTTCTTCTTCTCTTTTTCTTTTGCTTTACTTGTTTTCTTATTCTTCATCTTCCTTGTCTTTATTTTCTTGTTTTTGTCCCCTTCATTATATTCCTTTCTTTCTTTTTTTTCCAGTCTCTTTTTCCTTTTCTTTTCTTCTATTTTTTCTTTCTTCCTTCCTTTTCTATTTTTTCTGTCTTCTTTACTTTTCCTCTTTTTTTTTCTCTTTTCCTTTTGATCGCTTTTTTCCTTCTTTCTTTTCATCGTTTTTTTTACATCCCCCACTCCCATACTTTTTTTTTTGCATCTTTATTCATCTCACTATTTTTCCATCTTCCTTTTCCTCACTATTTTATCTTCATTTTCCTCATTGTTTTTTTTTTTTCCATTTTCCTTTTCTTGGCTTTTTTCCATCTTTCTGTTACTTCGCATTTTTTCCATTTTCCTTCTCCTCGATATTTTTTTTTTTTTTTGCGATTTTCCTATATCTCGCTTTTTCTATATTCATTTTCCAGACTTCTTCCCATCATTCATTTTTTATCGATCTTCCACGATTTAATTTGCATTTTTCTTTTTCCCGCTTTTTTTACTTCTCCCTTTTCCAAGTTTTTTTTTTTCGTATCTTCCTTTTCCTCGCTTTTTTTACATCTTTTTTCTCGCTTTTTTCCATTTACCTTCTCCTCGCTTTTTTTCCATCTTCTTTTACCTCGCTTTAATTTACATCTTCCTTTATCTCGCTTTTTTGCATCTTCCTTTTGCTTGCTTTTTCTATTTTTCCTTTTCTCGTTTCTTTACATCATCCTTTTTCTCACACTTTTCAATCTTCCTTTTCCTAGCTTTTTTTCTATCATCTTTTCTTCACTTTCTTCCCATCTTTCTTTTCCTAGCTTTCTTTTATCTTCATTTTCCTCTCTTTTTTCCATCTTCCTTTTCTTGGCCTTTTTCCGTTTTCTTTCTCCTCACTTTCTTCCCATCTTCCTTTTCCTCGCATTTTCCAGTTTATTTTTTCCCGCACTTTTTTCATCTTCTTTTTTTTTGCATTTTTTTTTTTGCATTTTCTTTCTTCTCGCTTTTTCCATCTTTATTTTCTTCGCATTTTTCCATCTTTTTTCTCGTTTTTTTCCATCTTCCTTTTCCCCTCTTTTTTTTCTATCATCCTTTTCCTCGCTTTCTTCCCAAGTTTCCAAGGTTTTTTGTATCTTCCTTTTGCACTTTTTCCTTTTTTCTCTTTTTTTTTTCCATTTTCCTTTTCCCCGTTTTTTTCTCCCTTTCCCACGCATTTTTTGCATCTTCTTTTTCACCGCTTTTTTTTCTTCTACATCATCCTTTTTCTTTCTTTTTTTCCGTCTTTATTTTATTCGCTTTTTTTATATTTTCTTTTTCTTTCCTTTTTTTTTTTTTTCCTTTTTCAAGCTTTTTCCTATCTTCCTTTGCTTACATTTTTTCCATCTTCCTTTTCCCGCTTTTTTCCATTCTTTTTTTCGCTTTTTTCCATTTTCCTTTTCCCGCTTTTTTCGTTCTTTTTCCCGCATTTTTTTTACATTTTCCTTTCCCACACTTTTTTTACATCTCCCTTTTCCTCGCTCTTTTCCGTCTTCTTTTTTCTCGCTTTTTTCCATTTTCCTTTTCCCGCTTTTTTCCTTCTTTTTTCTCGCTTTTTTCCATTTTACTTTTCCCGCTTTTTTTCCTTCTTTTTCCCGCTTTTTTTTACGTTTCCCTTTCCCACGCTTTTTTGCATCTTCATTTTCATCGCTTTTTCTATCTTCACTTTCCTCGTTTGTTTTTTTGTTTTTTTTTACATCACTCGCTTTCTTCCCATCTTCCTTTTCCTAGCTTTTTTTTTTATCTTCATTTTCCTCTCTTTTTTCCATCTTTTTTTTCTTGGACTTTTTCCGTCTTTTTTCTTCTCGCATTTTTTCCAATTTGCTTTTCCTCGCTCTTTTTTCCTCTTCTTTGCCATCGCTTTTTTTTTTATTTTTTCAACATTTTCTTTCTCCTCGCTTTTTCCCTCTTTATTTTCCTCGTTTTTTTTTTTTTCCTCTACCGTTTTCTCGTTTTTTTCCATTTTTCTTTTCCCCGCTTTTTTTCTATCATCCTTTTCCTCGCTTTCTTCCCAAGCATCCAAGCTTTTTTGTTTCTTCTTTTACACTTTTTTCCTTTTTCTCTTTTTTCCATTTTTCTTTTCCCGGCTTTTTTACGTCTCCCTTTCCTATGCTTTTTTCTTCCATCTTCCATTTCCTCGCTACATTTTTTTTTTTTTTTGCATCATCCTTTTTTTTCGTTTTTTCCCTCTTCATTTTTTTATTTTCCTTTTTTTGTGTCTTCCTTTTCCTAGGTTTTTTGTTTACATCATCCTTTGCTTTGCCTTCTTTGTTTCTTCCTTTTCCTCCCTTTCTTTCCAACATCCTTTTCCTCGCGTTTTTTTTTTCACATTTTCCTTTTCCTCCTTTTCATCCCACCTTCATTTCCCACGTTTTTTTCCATCTTCCTTTTTCTCTCTTTCTTCTCATCTTCCTTTACATCGCTTCTTTTTTTACATCTTTCTTATTCTCCCTTTTTTTCTGTCTTCCTTTTCCTTCTTTTTTTTTTCTATTTTCCTTTTGATGGCTTTCTTGTATCTTCTTTTTTCAAGTCTTTTTTTTTACATCTTCCTTTTCTTGGCTTTTTTCCGTCTTCTTTCTCCTCGCTTTATTCCCATCTTCCTTTTCCTCGCATTTTTCCAATTTCCTTTTTCCCGATCTTTTTTTCATCTTCCTTTTTTTTTTTTCATTTTTTTTTATTTATTTTCTTTTTCCTCGCTTTTTCCATCTTTATTTTCTTCGCATTTTTCCATCTTCTGTTTTCTTGTTTTTTCCATCTTCCATTTCTCCGCTTTTTTTATATCATTCTTTTCCTCGCTTTCTTCCCAAGCTTCCAAGCATTTTTTTTTTACACTTTTTTCCTTTTTCTCTTTTTTTTTCCATTTTCCTTTTCTCCGATATTTTCCCTTTCCCACGCATTTTTTTCCTCTTCCTTTTCATCACTTTTCTTTTTTTACGTCATCCTTTTTCTTTCTTTTTTCCGTCTTTATTTTACTCGCTTTTTTATATTTTCTTTTTCTTTGCATTTTTGTATCTTCTTTTTCAATTTTTTTTTTATTTCCATCTTCCTCTTCCTCCCTTTCTTTCCATCTTCCTTTTCCTTCCTCGATTTTTTTACATTTTTTTTACCTCTGTTTTTCCTATCATCTTTTTCCCCGCGCTTTTTTCATCTTCCTTTTCCTCCCTTTTTTCTATCTTCTTTTTGCTTGCTTTTTTTTTTTCATTCTTCCTTTTCCTTGATTTCTTCCCATTTTCCTTATCCTCGCTTTTTTTTTTTTTTCATTTTCATTTTCCTCACTTTCTTTCCATCTTCCTTTTCCTAGCTTTTTTTGTCTTCATTTTTTCCTTCTTTTCAATTTTCCTTTTTTGGCATTTTTCTTTTCTTTCTCCTCGCTTTTTTCCATCTTCCTTTTCCTCGCTTTTTCTATCTTCCCTTTTTTCGTCTTATTCGCTATTTTCCATTTTCCTTTTCTTGGCTTTTTTGTATCTTCCCTTTTCAAGCTTTTTCCTATCTTCTTTTTGCTTACTTTTTTTTTTATCTTCCTTTTCCTTGATTTTTTTTTCATTTTCATTTTCCTCGATTTTTTTCCATCTTCGTTTCTCGATTTTTTTGCAACTTCCTATTCCTCCATTTCTTTCCATCTTCCTTTTCCTATTTATTTTTTATGCATCTTCTTCCTCGCTTATCTTTTTCTTTTTTTTTTTGCATCTTCCTTTTCCTCGCATTTTTCTTTCCTCCCATTAAATTTTCTTTTTTCTTATTTTTACTTTTTTATTTCTCATTTTCCTTGCATTTTTCCTTTTTTTTATTTTCTTTTTCATTTGAATGTCCTACTTTTTTAAATTTAAATTTGAAATATGAAAAATTAACGATTTTTTTCTCCAATAAATACAAGTTACGAAATTAAATCTCACCATTGACCTAGATAAAATTCCAAGGAGATGAGATCGCAATGGTAATATAAAACTACTTTTGCATATATATACATATATACATACATATATACATACATTTATTTATATATATATATATATATATATATATATATATATATATATATATATATATATAATCTTCATAAGCTGGACATTCACTTCTTTCCCGGAGGCATTTTTGCTTTTGGAATCTATCTATCTATCTATCTATCTATCTATCTATCTATCTATCTATCTATCGCAGTCTTTTCACATCTATCTATCTATCTATTTCTCTGTCGCGGTCTTTTCCTATGTATCTATCCTCGTCTTTTCATGATCTATCTATCTATCTATCTATATGTGTGTGTGTGTGTGTGTGTGTGTTTTAAGTCTTTTTCTATCTATCTATCGGAGTCCTTTCATATCAATCTGTCTATCTCTCTATCGTGGTCTTGTCATATATATGTATCCTCGTCTTTTGATATCTCTCTCTCTCTCTATATATATATATATATATATGTATCTATCCTCGTCTTTTGATATCTATCTATTTCTCTCTCTCTTTCTCTCTCTCTCTCTCTCTCTCTGTCTCTCTCTCTCTCCTCTCTCTCTCTATCTATCTATCTATCGCAGTTTTTCATATCTATCTATTTATTTCTCTGTCGCGGTTCTTTCATATGTATCTATCTTCGTCTTTTCATATCTATCTATCTATCTATCTATCTATCTATCTATCTATCTATCTATCTATCTATCTCAGTCTGTTCATATCTATCTATCTATCCAAAGAGATGAGATCGCAATGGTAATATAAAACTTTACTTTTGCATATATATATAATATACACATACATATATACATACATATATCTCAGTCTGTTCATATCTATCTATCTATCTATCTATCTATCTATCTATCTATCTATCTATCTATCTCAGTCTGTTCATATCTATCTATCTATCTATCTATCTATCTATCTCAGTCTGTTCATATCTATCTATCTATCTATCTACATTATTCCCAGTGCGCATATCATTGAAATTTTTATAATTTATCTAATTTATATCTGTCTGTAAGAATTTCGTTTTCCGCCCATTAGGAAACAATGGAATGTCAATGACTATATTGTAAATGAAATATATTGACATGTGTGTATGTAAACAATGTCCTAGAACTGTGGCCTCCGCCCTTTTGAGGAATCTATTCACATCTTAGTTCTCTACTGAAGATATCCGATTTTAATGAGGTATAATCAAATCGAATTGGCCATAAATGACTCAACCGAAAAGGGAAACATAAAACAACTCGTTTTGGTGCTTTTTACTTTTCTCAAAGGTTTAGTTTTCTTCCTGAATAGATAGATAGATAGATAGATAGATAGATAGATAGATAGATAGATAGATAGAAGATAGATAGATAGATAGATAGAAAATATAGATAGATATGGAGAAAGAATGAGATAGATAGAATGCGAGATAGATGAATGAAAAGAATCAGATAGATAGATAGATAGATAGATAGATAGATAGATAGATAGAAAGAAAGAAAGAAAGAAACAGAGATAGATAGATAGATGATAGATAGATAGATAAAGAAAGATAGAAAGAAATAGATAGATAGATAGAGAATAGATAGATATGAAAAAGACGATACAAAAGTATGAAGAGAGATATGAAAAAAGAATGAAGATGATAGATATGAAAAGAATGCGATAGACTGATAGATAGATGAAAAGACTGAGATAGATAGATTTCAAACGAACTCAGATAGATAGATAGATAGATAGATAGATAGATAGATAGTAGTATAGAAAGATAAAGAAAAATAAAGTCAAAACAGCACACATTGTTGACGATTTTTTAAACATGACATAGACTGTCGCCGATGATAGATGTTGACCTAGAAAGATAATGTAAAGTCAACAGCACACACACACACACACACACACACACACACACACACACACACACATATATATATATATATATATATATATATATATATATAAAAGGGAGAGAAAGAATCATTGAAGAGTGTGGTAAACAGCTTTTCGCCCTGACAACGATGGTATTTCCGACAAAAATATGTTTGGACAACATGTCATATATTTTAGGAAGCGAATCGAGCTGAGAATGATTCAGCATCCTTCGCATTATATATATATATATATATATATATATATATATGTGTGTGTGTGTGTGTGTGTGTGTGTGTGTGTGTGTGTGTGTGAAGGAAATGAATGAAGTTAATTCATTGTTAAAATATAATCGAAAGAAAGAAACGCTGTTAATGGGAATAATTCTGTTAATGAGAATACCAATAACCCACGTATGGAATTTAATGTCATGTGATAAAAGGCGTGATTAGAACATAGATAGATAGATAGATAGATAGATAGATAGATAGATAGATAGATAAAGAAAGAAAGAAACAGAGATAGATAGATAGATAGATAGATAGATAGATAGATAGATAGATAGATAGATATGAAAAGACGAGGATAGAGATATGTAAAGACTACGATGAAGAGATAGATATGAAAAGAATGCGATAGACTGAGAGAGAGAGAGAGAGAGAGAGAGATATGAAAAGACGGAGATAGATAGATAGATAGATAGATAGATAGATAGATAGATAGATAGATATGAAAAGACAATGATAGATTCATATGAAAAGCCCGCGATAATGAGATAGATTGATATGAAAATATTTCGATGAAGATAGATAGATAGATAGATAGATAGATAGATAGATAGATAGATATGAAATAACAGAGAAATTTTAACATTCCCAAATAAACAGACCGGCACATGAAAAGTGTCAGAGCGTGACTGGTAGATATTAAAAGTGTGAAATAGACCTTATTGAAAAAACACACATTTTATATTATATATATATATATATATATATATATATATATATATATATATATATGAGAATCGTTTTGTCTCTGTCATTTTATCAGGCAAAACAATCAACCCGGCAAGAAACATTCCACTAGACGGTAACAACTGCTCCTATTCCATGGCCGCCAAACACCGCCTACTCCTTGCTCATAATCTACCATCATTATTTTCCTCATTAACACCAACCGATTAATTACCATCTCACGCTCTCTTTCGCTCTCTCACTCTCCTTCTCACCATCTCACTCTCTCACTCTCTCTCTCTCACTCTCTCCATACCTGCCTCTTTCTCTATCCCTATGACTCTCCCTCTATCTCTCTCACTCTCTCTCCCTCTCGCCCTCGCCATTTTCTCTCTCATTTCTCCTGTCTCTCCATCTCTCACGCTCCATCTGTCCTCTCCATCTCTCACACACCTATCCTTCTCTCTCCTCTTTCATATATATATATATATATATATATATATATATATATATATATATATAATTGTCATTAACAGACAGACTGTTTTGCTGTATCACAGCTCATCAATTTGGCTAGACGACCTCTAGGGAGGATCGAAACCCGACTGAATTGGCATCGGTCTGGGATTCTACCACGTTGGCCCACGGCGGGGATGAAAATGTATTTAAGCGTATTTATTTTTAGATAAACACGCAGTGACTGAGAGAACTCGATTCGATTTACAGAAGAGTCTTGCATTAGTAGCAGTAATAGTCACTGTTTACAAACGCACACTTCCTCCCCAGAGAGCTCAAACGAAATAAATTTTCCAGTGCATATATATTGATGCACGATTTATTAAAAACGACAGACAAGGTACTCGAGTTAAGCTTTTTATTTAACTTTTCTTCTAGTCGAAAGAGTGTTTTGGATATAGTGTGTGTAGAAACTCTCCAAATGTTTTATAGCTCCAAGCACTTTCGGCTATACTTTTAGCCATTATCAAGGATGATTTTATTTATTCAATTTAATTGGGTGTGTGGTTGTGTGTATGTTTTTAATGTTATAGAGATATTTTATTTTCCGAACACGGTTAGCACATTGTGGCCGTGTTCGTAGTTAATATTATTAAGTGTTGGCTTTTTCCTTTTTATTACTAAGGATTCCATTATTTTTCATCTTTTTTTTTTACATGTGGATGAGGTTATTATATTTGTATTTTCATCTAGTGTGCTTCGGATGGAGTCTGGTAAGTTTGTGTGTGTGTTTAAATGGGTTCTAATAGAGCTGTGGCCAGATAGATGTAACGTAAGGCGTCTGGATAGGTATGTAGTTTCTCTGTCTGTCTGTCTGTCTGTCTGTCTGTCTGTCTCTCTCTCTCTCTCAGGCGGAATGTGATGAATCTCTCGCCACTCTATCGCTATTTTCACGGGAAAGTGCACGGAGGAACTTCATTTCTTGGTTACACCATTTCTAACCTTCACAACGAGGACCGTCCATTTCGCTTACATAGAAGCAACCACTCTCATTCCGTCCGTACCGTATTTCAACAGCTTCTTCCCACGAACTCATATATCTCTATCTATAAAAGGCAGTGTGTGTGTGTGTGTGTGTGTGTGTGTGTGTGTGTGTGTGTGTGTGTGTGTGTAACGAATGCACGGCCGCAATTTTCGACGGATTTGCACCAAAATTTACATGCACATGCTCCAAATTAGCGGCAAAGGCCAAGACCGACTTTGCATTTCCCAACTCCCATCGATAGTGGAAATAATCGATTTTTTCATGCTTCTACGCCAGTTTTCATGTAGTTTGTGGCCATTTTGTACTGGCCAGAGTGAGAGCCTATAGCTGGCTGCCACGAATAGGCAGAAAGATTCTATTGGCCAGCGTGAGAGCCAACAGCTGACTGACACGAATGTCAACTAGCATGCTAGCATGCAAAAAAAATCGATAGCTGCATTTGTCACAAGTGGGAAAAATTTAAATCTGCATGGCACTTTACTCCAATTGGCTCATTCGCTTGCTTAAACTCAATGTTGATTCTCATTCCGCAGAACTGGGTTGGGTGTGAAAAAGTATTTGTTGTTAACATTCTTTTTTCATTCGGTTTTTCCAGTTACAAGTCCTTTTTTTAAAGCTGATCGTTTTGTGTTCATTTTGTTTAGTTCTTTTTTCGTAACAGATTTAATGTTTAGTATAGAGCTTAGAAAAAATTCGCAGTGTGAGATATGCAAGAAGTAAGGCATTTAGCAAAAGACACTCCTTTAAAGGCAAGGAAGGGCAAAAATATTTTAAGTCAAGTGATAACGATTGCTGTACGAGTCGTACGATTTTTGAATCAAGCACGGGCAACGCCGGGCCATGCTGCTAGTATGAATATAAGAGGAGGTTGAAAAAAGTGAAGATTATGAAGATAAGAAAGTGAATGACTTGACTTGAAGAGGTTAAAATTATAGTAAACAGAGGAGCATCCACATGGGAATTTATGCCACAAAATTGCTGTTCTAGATATTAAGAAAAAAAGTCAAGTGATAGCGATTGCTGTATGCGTCGTACGATTTTTGGATCAAGCACGGGCAACGCTGCTAGTATCATATATATAGTGAAAAATTTGGGGGAGGGTGGGTAGAGTAATTATATATAGTAATTCATCGAGCTCAGACTAATCGTCAACAGAATGCAGAAAGCACTGGACGGCCGTTTCGTGCTATTTGGAACTCATCAGCAGTGCGCCTTCCACTACTGAGAATCGAACCCGAACCATTTGACGCAAATCGAACCCGAACCATTTCGATACAACGCAAACGTCTGCAGCGATACCATCCAAGTATTATAACCCGGAACGGTCCTCAGTGACCCTTAGCCATTCCTCACGATTAGGTCAAGCTAGGATATACAGTGAAGAAATTCGATATAGTATATATATATATATATCAGCTCTGCAGCGATACTCGGACATCCTCATCTTTGTCGCCATATTCAGATAACCTCAGGTGGTTGGAACAGTGAACCCCGAAAAGCTGGGGTAGACTGTTCTAATTCCACGTGCCATGTTTGATGGATTGACCCTTAATTTTCCCCATTCTCCACTCTTAACCAGAATTAGCTTTGGGTCTGTCACTGGGATAATACAGTGAAGTGGAAATTTTGGAGGAATTTAGACAAAGATGATATATATATATATATATATATATATATATATATGTTAGAATGGATTTTATTAATCCGACAGATTGATATCACTTTAAACAACAGAATACACAAATCCTCGTCCGGGTTCCTCTTCTCCCAAGGTAGAGAGTTCGATAGGGGCTGCAAACAGCCTCAGCAGAACAGTCTATATCACTATTAATATTTAACAGGCCCCGTCCACGAGGGATATATGCGGCACAAGGCCAAGTTTAATGTGAGTCATCCGAGTCCGTAGCCTCGGCCAAAAATCCCCGTACAACCCGCATAACAACCCGTTCGGGTCTGTCTACCTCCCCCAGACGAGACTCTGCCCTTCGGTATAGCCTCGTCTGGGTCCCTCCCTGACCAAGGCAGAGAGTTCGACAGGAGCTGCTAACAGTCACAGCCTCAGTAGACCAGTCTATATCACTGTTCCCCCGAGGCTTTACTTCCTACTGACTTTATAGTAAGTGGAAGAGTCCACAATAGTCTCCTTAGAGGGAAGACACCACAACAGATTTCTTGTTCGATTCATGGCATTCTCAACATCTTTCTGTAGAACATTACTTGTTTGAATAGAACTGCTGAATCCTGGACTCGTGATACATCCATACCGTCTGGTACACAACATAATCTTCGCCAGATGTTGCCCCCCAGGACCTTTTAAAAAAATGAAAAGTTTATTTGTCGTCATCAATGTCAATTTTTATTTATATTATTTGGACTATTGTCCTCATCTTTGTTGCCATATTTATTACAACGTTTCGGCCTTTTAGTATCAGTCTATATTTCTGAGATGAGGTATTATGTACACTATTTACATTATTCGGACTATTGTCCTCATCTCTGTCGCCATATTTATCACAACGTTTTGGCCTTTTAGTATCTGTCTATATTTCTGAGAGGAGGTATTATGTACATTATTTACATTATTCGGACTATTGTTCTCATCTTTGTTGCCATGTTTATCACAGCGTTATGGACACATGGCACGGTGGATAAAGGCGTTGGTTATATCGAGTGACAGGACCCAAGGAGTGTGAGTTCAATACCTGGTTAAGGCGACAGAGAACTTGGAGAGGGGAATTAACAGGAGATAACTGATAACTGACATCCATTAGACATGGCACGTGGAACTAGAACAGTCTACCCCAGTGAGCGAAATAAAGGGTTCAGTTCAACATTCCAACCACCTGAAGAAGGTCGGAGCGTACAACGGCCGAGACGTTGTGATAAATATGGCAACAAAGATGAGGACAATAATCCGAATGATGGAAATTGTGTAAACACTAATAAATAAATCAGGTTTGTAGTCACTACTCAAGAACAAAGAAAATGGATAAATTCACTTCCATATGCTGAGTTTTTATTACAAATCTAATCATTATTTTTTGAAAGAATAAATATTGCCGAGGAGTGAAGGTAGTTAAAATAACAACAGGGAAAAACCGTCCTTTTGATACCTCGTCTTATTTCAGGCACGGAGGTCTACATCTGCCAGTTGTTTACGAGGCCAAAGAGACGCTCAAGGTAGAAAAGAGATCGCTGTATGTACAGAAGAGTAGTAAGGTATATGATGAGGATATGCAGAATAGCTAACGGTTAACTCTAGACTTGTAAAGGTTAAGTTTGTACAAAACAGGGACGCGCTCTCTCGTATGTCCGTTCCATAAAATAGTGGTTTTCAACAAGTATTGGAACTTTCTCCTTACTCAAGAAACACAAAGGGAATGGCGCGTTTTCTAGCTGGGAATGACTGGTCTGCCGGAACTAAGGAATATAGCTCGTCTGAACATTTGCCATTAAAATAACTACAGAGTAGCGATAGGCTTGCAGTTTTCCATCTGTTTAAGAGATGCTCTTAGGTTCAGAATAATACATAGTCATCAAAGCCGCGTAGAACTCCGTCAAGGCTAGAACCACTGGTTCGATATTTCGTCGTACTTTTCTAATTAGGGACCTCCACTACTTCGCGATACCCTAAATGAATTTTTAAAAAATGAAAAAAAAAAAGCTTTCATTTTAGTTTTAATTAAATTTACAATTTCCAGTAAGCAAAATACTCTGGTGTATTTCAATCAGAAATTATATTGATTGGAATCAATTTTTTTTTTCTAAAATAGTTGATAAGCACCCATTTTTTTTTTTTAGTTATCTGTCATTGTAATGTAATTCACTTTATTAAAAAAAAATCTTCCAATAATAAAATATACTTTCCTGAACTTTATTTGAAGAATATTAGCTAATTTAAAGTATAATTAATCTGATTTGAAACAAATTTTATTTACTTTAGGTTTAAAATAACACAGCATTTCATTTTAAAACCAAGCAGTAGCAGTGTTTTTAACCGGCAATAGCCATGTTTACGTGTTCGATGAGCGATGACAAGTGATGACAAGTTTATTGTTGTTTTACAGAGACTTTATGCGTAAAAAACATAATTTAACAATTTAATATAATTTTTCTGTCATTGTAATGTAATTCACTTTATTAAAAAAAATCTTCAAAAAATAAAACGTAGTTTCCTAAAACTTTATTTGAGGAATATTAGCAAATTTAAAGCAAATTAATCTGATTTGAAAGAAATATTATTTACATTACGTTGTGACCAAGGAAATGGTTAAAGAAATAACAAAACAAGTGTTGCAGTTATATCATATATTAAACAGTAAGTACAACAGAAGTGTATAACACGACTAGTGAGTGTGTGTCGGTTGACCCAGCGTTCAATCTATTCGGCTGTTAATATTTAACACCCCCACCCCCGGCGAGGGATGTATGTGGGACAAGGCCGAGTTTAACGTGGGTTTCTCCGAGCCCGTAGGCTCGGCCAAAAATATTCCCGTAGAACCTGCATAAACGAGTTCAGGGCCTGTCTACCTCCCCTGATGAAATTTTCCCTTCGACAAGGCCTCGTCCGGGTTCGACAGTTGAACAATCTAGGCGACTATTCCTCCAAGCCCTTCTCTCCTACTAATCTCATAATAGGCGGAAGAGTCCAACATGGACTCTTTTGAGGAAGGACACCACAACACTTTATGTTTAAAATAACAGAGAAATGCATTTTTAAACCCAGCAGTAACTGTGTTGTTAACCGAAACTAGCCATGTTTAAGTGTTTGATTAGCGAAGACAAGTGATAACAGGTTTATTGTTGTTTTACAGAGACTTTATCTGTAAAACATAATTTAACAAAATGGCGCCTTTTTATATAATTTT
Source organism: Acanthosepion pharaonis (assembly GCA_903632075.3). Classification (NCBI taxonomy): domain Eukaryota; kingdom Metazoa; phylum Mollusca; class Cephalopoda; order Sepiida; family Sepiidae; genus Acanthosepion; species Acanthosepion pharaonis. The sequence goes on from CAHIKZ030001226.1 coordinate 336,411, forward strand.
TAAGTACTTAGTAATCTTAAAACTTTTGGAAAAATTTCCTTGTAATCTAATTTTAGGAATATTGACATTAATTTTACTATATTCATCGCTCTTATTTTCGAATAATTTCGTGTATGGTCGCCCATACTTTTAAAAATGGGCACGTTCATATACATGAAAAAATTCAAAAATTCTTTTAAAAATCATGTTGTTCGATGACCGGTATTAAACTTTATTACTTATGAATATAAATATAGTTTTTACTTAATGATACTATAACGTAAATGTCTGAAATTAACTCAGAATTTTAAAATATTTAAAACTTAATAAAATAATTCAACCATGTGGCCCAGAGGATAAAATCGTTAGTTGAAATAATCCGGTGACTTGGCCCAAAGAGTTGTGAGTTCAATACCTGGCCACAGCAGAGGTGAACAACAACAAAAAGTTGAGTTACTAAAGGAAAACTGAAACTGAGATATCCCGAAGAGGCATGGCACTGGAACTAGAACAATCTACCGCAGTGGACGATATAACATTCCGAAATTCCAATCACCTGATGAAGACCGGAGCGTACATCAGCTGAAACGCCGTGAATATGACAACAAAGTTGAGGACAACAGTCGTAACAACGTAAATAAATTATATGTATATATATATGATGGATGCTATGGTAATATTTAGCGGGCTCGGAAGCTGTGTTAAATATATATATTTCCCTGGCGATCCGCTTAGGTGAAACCTAGGTAGGTTTGTATGGCTCACTAGGTGTATCTAGGTCTGCTCTACGGTTGTATTGAGCTCTTTTGTTAGTTAGTTGTTTACTCGTATCGGGGTTTTTTCTTTGGACTTCAAACCTGTATCTGTGCGATTTTTTTTCGACAGACTTTCATGTTTCTAGCTCTTTCTTTTTTTAAAACCTTTTTTCCCTCGAGATTGATTTGATTATTAGCAAATCAAAAATTCGAAGGTTTTTCGAAACGAGTATAGTTACCTATATTTGTATTTATATCCTGAACAAACCCCCATACCTGAATAGTATTAATAAAAACCCTACACTTAAATTAGACAATAACAGTGAAAAATTGTGTGATTGTAGAAACCCAGAAGACTGCCCATTGGAAAATAAATGCTGCGTCAAATCTGTGGTATACCAATGTACTATATCATCCATTAAGAGTCATAATACTAATATGATATACATTGGGTCTACGAAGAATGAATTTAAAGCCAGCTGGAGGCAGCATAAGTGCTCTTTCAACAATATAAATAAAAGAAATCAGACTTCTCTATCTAAATATTTTTGGCATTTGAAGGAAATGAATAGGACACCTAAAGTAAAATGGAAAATTATAAACAGGACTAGAACTTGTAAAACTTGGGATGACCCATGCCCTTTGTGCCTACATGAGAAACTGCACATTATTAAGTTTCTAAATAATAAAAATCTATTAAACAATAGACAGGAGTTAACGGTTTTTTGCCGACATCATCAAATTTTTGCATTGAATAATTAGTATAAAAACGAACATACAATAAAATATTTTTTATAATCCATAGCCCTAATAAATAGTTTAAATACCCTACAAAAAAAGATAACCCTTTATGAAGTCGTCAAAAACCAAATGTTAGGGCAGTTTTTTGTATTTTTTTATATATATACACAAAACTTAGACACCCATTACCTTACCCTGACTTGACATCTATGAATGTAACTCTATACTGATACAAATTATTAACACCCAACACCCCTCCCTATTTAAACAATCGCTCTGGCTGTTATCATGGAAATTTTGATTTCAATAATGAATATGCTATTAAAACACGTAAATTTCAGAAATAAGTTGTTCCAAAAAAAATTTCGCTTGAAGATGGAACAGAGCTTACTTTAATTCAATTTAATTCAAATAATTATATTGAAGTTTTCGGCTCTTGTTTTGAAACACGAGACCTCTTATGTAGCGTGTTGGAATCATATTTTTAAATAAATAATTATATTTATGCTCTAATTTTGTATCGAGCACTATTTTTTTTAAAATAATAACAAAAATACTAAAGAGCTTTGGATTATTTACCTTACGAGTTCTTTTCTTATTTTCTATATATTTTCACACACACACACACACATATATATATATATATATATATATATATATATATATATATTGTGTGTGTATTTAAGCATCAATTTTTCATTGATGCATGTTTCATTAAATAATACAGATAAGTTTTGCCTATTTATTTTAAGTAAGTTGCATTAGTACTAATTGTATTAGTTCTTACAATGTTGTAAATATAAAATTATTCTTGTAAACTAGCCGAATGACTCGCCCCTTTCTTCTTGCCGTATATATTTCTGTAATAAAATGAAGATTGATTTTAAATCACTGTTATAATGTATATATATATATATATATATATATATATATATATATATATATATATATATTTTAAGCATTACGCCCCAAGCAAGGCGTGAAGCCACTAGGATGCAGGGGGGTTGCGGAAGATTTGGAGCGAGAGCAGATAGGAGTGATAGAAGAAAGGGCGAGGAGAAGGATAGTGGATAGATCAAGGTAACTGGAGGTGTCGGTTGACATTACATTTGAATAGTTGGAGATTATAGCTCTCAGGGAAACAGTAATTGGGGAGGGTGTTCCACTGGCGAGAGGTGCGAGGTATGAAGCTATTGAAGTAGAAGAGACGGCTACATTTAGAAGTTTCTACAGTGTAAGGGTGGGAGCGGGATGCCAGCCTCGTAGGGCGCTTGAATTCATGGAGTCTTGGAACCAGAGAAAGCAGCTCATTGGAGCAATTACCATGAAAGTATTTGTAGAAAAGACAGAGAGAGGCGACGGTGCGTCTGTGAGAGAGTGACTGCATATTATGCGCCGTTTGTTGAAGTCTGATTTTTTCACTCAGTAGTGTAGGAATTTTGAGCGTGTTTATGGGGAGCTTATCTGGCCACAAATCCGTATGAAATGAACCGGAAAATCAGGCCAAGCCCAAATACAGGAACTTTTTTTAGGGACAGAGAGATCGGCGACAGATCACCATCACAGCTCTGAAGGGATATGAAGAACCTTTCCGGTAGCAACTCTATGGATGAAATCCTACTACAAAGATAGTGGCTAAATAAGCTACCCAGAGACACGGTCAAAGTTCTCACACCACTGACCGAAAAACCAGAGATCAACATGTCAGCTGAAACGGCGGATAATATATATATATATATATATATATATATATATATATATATATATAGCAAAGTAAAGCTAAAGAGCCAGACAAACCTACCTAGGTTTCACCTACGCGGATCGTCAGGCCAAATTGTTTTTTTCTTTTTTACTCTTTTTTTCCGTTGGGTATTGGTTTGTTGATTTACAAGCTAAAACACCTAAGGTTTTGCCGGACGAGTACTACTGATTATATTGATAAGGTTATTAGTATTATATATATATATATATATATTAAAGACATTTTTATGTTTAACGTTCTTTTTTATAGATACAAGTATTTAAGTAAATGCTCTGTTTATAATAAACAGTATTAAATAACATTTACCGGCCTGAATGTCCGAGAAATTTTCATAGAAAATATTCGTCCTTTGACAGGATTCGAATATAATCAGTAGTACTCGTCCGGCAAAACCTTAGGTGTTTTAGCTTGTAAATCAACAAACCAATACCCAACGGAAAAAAAGAGTAAAAAAGAAAAAAACAATTTGGCCTGACGATCCGCGTAGGTGAAACCTAGGTAGGTTTGTCTGGCTCTATACGGAACCGTCATTTACGCTGACGTGCCTAACCTCTCGGCCACAAAGGAGCGTTCGGTAGACAAGGTCGAATTTACTGCTTATAAACTTCAATCTTCCATGAATCTCGTACATTCATAACTGCTCTGGCGTATCAAATGTAAACAAATGACGTCATATATTAAGAAATGGACAAAGTCCGACAATTTATTTATTAAAGACATTTTTATGTTTAACGTTCTTTTTTATAGACAAAAGTATTTAAGTAAATGCTCTGTTTTATAATAAACAGTATTAAATAACATTTACCGGCCTGAATGTCCGAGAAATTTTCATAGAAAATATTCGTCCTTTGACAGAATTCGAACCTGCATCCTAAGGACGAATATTTTCTATGAAAATTTCTCGGACATTCAGGCCGGTAAATGTCATTTAAAACTGTTTATTATAAAAACAGAGCATTTACTTAATTACTTGTATCTATAAAAAGAATGTTAAACATAAAAATGTCTATAGATAGATATATACATATATAAACATATATAGCGAATGTCTAATGTAGGCAGTTTGATTTTATAGATCTCTATCAGTCAGACAGGATTTCGGCTTGATAAACACTAAACGTTTATATTAAAGAAAAAAAAGGAATTTTGGATTCCTCCTATGTTTTTTAAAATATTGACGCCTCCTTTTTCTCCACTTACCACCCAATATATATATATTTTATATATATATATATATATATATATATATATATATATATATATATCGAGCGAAGTAAAGCTAAAAGAGCCAGGGAAACCTATCTAGTTTTCACCTACACGGATCATCAGGGTAGACTGGTTCTTTCTTTTTTTCCCCTTTTTTTTTCCCTTGGGTATTGGTTTCTTGATTTACAAGCTAAAACACCTAAGGTTTTTCAGGACGAGTACTACTACTAATATTGACAAGATTATTAGTATTATTTTAGCTCTAGGTTACTCTATTGAGCACTTTATAAAATTAACTATCATGGAACGTTTTAATATAGGATACTCATTTAAAAACATACCGGTACCTAATCGACATTCGTATGAATTATGTTTAAAAACCTTGACTGCAAACATGAGATGGAAGGCTTACTTCTTTTTGAACAATAGCAAAAGTAAGCACTAAACCAATGAATCTTATGGTTTCAAGGCTTAATGTCCACCCTCCCCATATTAAGCAATTAACCCTGACGATCCGCGTAGGTGAAACCTAGGTAGGTTTGTCTGGCTCTTGAGGTTTACTTTGCTTTATTTGCTCTACTTAGCGTATTGAGCATTTTGGTTAGTTATTTGACTTTACTCGTATCGGAGGTTTTTTTTTTCTTTAGACTCTGAACTTAGATTCTAGACGATTATTTTCGCCGGAAGCACATGTTCTTATTTCTTTCTTTTTTTTTCCCCCTTTTTTTCCATTGGGCGTTGGTTTGTTCATTTACAAGCTAAAACACCTATGGTCTTGCCGGACAAGTATAGCTGCTTATATTGATAAGATTATATTAGTGTATATATATATATATATATATATATATATATATATATATATATATATATATATATATATATAAAAGAAAAAGGTTGTAGTGGTTCCAATGAGAGAAAAGTATGTATATTAAAAAAAAGAGAAGAGGTGCCGCAAACGTTTTTTTGGTTGTAAAATATTATGATTTATTTTCCATAAAGCATAATATTTTTTTTAAAATAAAAAAAAAAAAAACACACACACATTACAACCAAAAACTTTTGAGGCACCTCTCTTATCTTCTTTTTAATATATATATATATATATATATATATATATATATATATATATATATATATATATCGCAGAGCCGAGTTCGAATTCCTGTCGAATCCATTACATTCACTTACGTGCTAATACCCTTGGGAAAGGTATGAATCCTCTTCTTCTCCCTCCAGCTATGGGTTAAATAGCAGGGCAGACTGGGTTCTATAGCCTTGAATGGCAACTGGTCTAGGAGAAGGACATCTCTGAATTCAAAACCTGCGGAGGGTCGTTTGGGAACCTCGTGGCATTCGGTGCACCAGGTCTCTGTATTCGTCACTCCAAAACGTGTGGATGGTCCTGCACGAGGCCTTCACTACTATAATCAAATCTCATGTGCCGGTGTCGGGCTGTCGGTTTCCTGGAAACTAATCTGCTTGACCCTCATACGTCGAATCTCGACGGGAGAGTCGATTATATATATATATATATATATATATATATATATATATATATATATATATATATATATATATACGTGATGTCCATGTCACATGCAGCATCAACACTTCAACGATGACCGAAAAATTAAAGATGGACAGGTTGAAGGCAATGATTGAAAAAATGGCGCTGAGCATTAACCAACTTGTTCACGAGAGATATGCATCACGACGGGGTCACCAATGTTGATCTCAAGGTTAGACGTTGGTTCGTGTTGAAGAAACGAACTTGTACGCTTGTTTAGATAAATGACTTATAATTTATTTTTATGTTGTGTCGTTAGATCTATATGTTTTCTAATAAATGTGTAAAATAGGCTTTAAATTGTTATCTCTGACTAAGGGTAAATTGTGTTTATTCCGCTACAAATTCGTGGAATAAGGGAACAATACTTTAAACTAAAAATGCTCAATTGAGCATCCATAAAAAATAGTCACGCATTCATCACAGTAGGAAATTTATATCAATTTGTCTTTATGTCGAAAGCAATACATTAGTTTTTTTCTTTCTTTTCATGCATAAATGCTTCGGTCTCTTTATATCTATCTATTCTGTTGCTCTAGTCTATTCTTATCTATCTACCTATGTATTTATCTGATTCTATTCCGATCAATCTAAGTCTATTCCGATCTGTTCTCAGTCATTTCCTATCTATCTATCTATCTATCTATCTATCTATCTATCTATCTATCTATCTATCTATCTCAGTCAGTTTACATCTATCTATCTATTTATCTATCTTTCTATTTATCTCAGTCTATTTCGATCTAAGTCTATTCCTATCTATTCTCAGCCAATTCCTATATATATATATATATATATATATATATATATATATATATATATATATATATATATTTCAGTCTGTTTACATTTATCGATCTATCTCAGTCTACTCCGATCTAAGTCAATTCCTGTCTATCTATCCTCAGTCAATTCCTATCTATCTATCTATCTATCTATCTATCTATCTATCTATCTATCTATCTATCTCAGTCTGTTCATATCTATCTTAGTCTGTTCTATCTATCCCAGTCTATTCCGATCTATCTATTCTCAATCAATTCCTATCTATCCACCTATCTCAGTCTATTCCTATCTTTCTAAGTCTATTCCTATCTATCTCTCTATCTATCTATCTATCTATCTAAATCTCTTTCTATCTATCTATCTATCTATTCTATCTATCTATCTATCTATCTATCTATCTATCTCAGTGTATTCTTATCTATCTATATTTCTATTCATATCTCTATCTATCTATCCACGTCTATTCCTATCTATCTATCTATCTATCTATCTATCTATCTATCTAAATCTCTTCTTATCTATCTATCTCAGTGTATTCTTATCTGTCTATCTATCTATCTATGTATCTATATTTCTATTCATATCTCTATCTATTTATCCAATTCTATTTCTATCTATCTATCTATCTATCTATCTATCTATCTATCTATCTATCTATCTATCTATCCACGTCTATTCCTATCTATCTATCTATCTATCTATCTATCTATCTAAATCTATTCCTATCTATCTAAATCTATCTATCTATCTATCTATCTATCTATCTATATTTCTATTCATATCTCTATCTATCTATCCATGTCTATTCCTATCTATCTATCTATCTATCTATCTAAATATATTCCCATCTATCTATCCCAGTCTATTCTTATCATCTATCTATCTATCTATCTATCTATCTATCTATCTATCTATCTATCTATCTATCCACGTCTATTCCTCTCTATCTATCTATCTATCTATCTATCTATCTATCTGAGTCTCTTATCTTATCTATCTATCTATCTATATTTCTATTTATATCTCTATCTATTTATCCAAGTCTATTTTATCTATCTATCTATCTATCTATCCACTATCTATCACGTCTATTTCTATCTATCTATCTATCTATCTATCTATCTATCTATCTATCTATCTATCTAAATCTATTCCTATCTATCTAAATCTATTCCTATCTATCTATCTATCTATCTATCTAAATCTCTTCTTATCTATCTATCTCAGTGTATTCTTATCTATCTATCTATCTATCTATCTATCTATCTCTCTATTCATATCTCTATCTATTTATCCAAGTCTATTTCTATCTATCTATCTATCTATCTATCTATCTATCTATCTATCTGAGTCTCTTCTCTTATCTATCTATCTATCTATCTATATTTCTATTTATATCTCTATCTATTTATCCAAGTCTATTTCTATCTATCTATCTATCTATCCACGTCTATCACGTCTATTTCTATCTATCTATCTATCTATCTATCTATCTATCTATCTATCTATCTATCTATCTATCCTCAGTGCCAGTTACAATGTGAGGGGAAGTGTATGCTTGCAAAATTGTAGATAAGGGACAAACGAAAAATGAAACAAAGCTATAAATTTATACCTTGTGTTCCTTTTCAGTTCAAGGGTAATTTCAGAGTACAAACATTCATTTAATTGCTAATTAATCTAGTTACCGAGAAAATAAAACAGCAACAACAACAACAACAATATATCTGTTTCCGCTCGCCCGATGTTATTAATGGCCGTGCCATTCGATAAAATTGTTTGTTCGTTGTACGATCTTTCTTGGTGGTCATGAGATCAGATCACACATATAGATTTCATTCAACTGATAATAGACCACCGTGCTATAGAAAATAAATAAATAAAAGTGTGGCCTCTAAGCGCTTGTTTCATAAAATATACTAACAATACGGCTATTCTCGTCCAGGGTCCTATAAACTATGGCCGGCAGAAAAAAAATTGTTTCTTTATATTGTTATATTTTTTTTTATCATATCATGGTGAATGTAAAAGAAGATTTTTTTTTAATCATTTCACCCCAAGGAAGGCTGCTAGGAAATTGGTCCCGGCTTTCCCGCATCAAAGGGTTGAGATTAAAAATAGGGTTGAGGTTTAAATTTTTTGCGAAAAAACGTAAGTAAAACTGCAAGATTAGAGCAGAAAAACTCTCTCTTTTAGGCGCGGACAAATAAAGAAAAAACTCCTGCTCGGTGAGTAACAACAAAAGAAGAAAATGTTTATTTACAACATATACAGAAAAAAAAAAGGTAAAGGGATAAAAGGACAATTAGGAGAGAAAGAAAAGGAAAAAGAGAAAACGTTCTTAACTTAAAAAGGCTTGCTCAAAATATTTCTTTGAGCGCCTAAAGAGGTCTTTAAGCGATTAGATTTTATTGTTAAAGTTCTGATTGAAACACTCACAGTTCTTGTCGAGTTGGAAATTTGTTCGCAGATGAAGGAAGCCTGCAGCTGAGTGAGTTTTTTGGTCGACGACAGAAGTCCAGTGGGCTCGTCAGAATTAATGGTGAAGGGATGCAGCTTTTTGGATTGGTCTTGAATAGTGGACCGACGTTCGTTTTTGAAAGCCCTTTTTAGTAGTTCTTCTTTGGTGAAAGAGGTGCTGGAGCTTCCTATCATCGACCTCACAGACGGTGGGCAGAAATCTCACTGTCGAAATAGGCAAGATTCTCCAAATTTATGGAGTTTTGGTAGGCTCCGATGGATCGGGGACTTTTCCCTCCAAAATCGTTGTACAAATTTCTTGGTCCCTCTATTGGTCAGAAAACACATTCTTATCTCTGATAAGAATCAGGGCCCTGGGAGTCGGTTTCGAAGGCACTGAAAACAGGTTGAAGTGAAGAATCTGTGAGGTTTCTCGCAGACCTTATGGCACCATGGAAAGAATAATGGTGGTGGAATTCCTTTTTATTTTCCAGCTCTTTCCTTAGCCAGAAAATATATTTTTATCTCTGATAAGAATCAAGGCCTTGGGAGCCGGTTTTGAAATTAAAAAGAGGTTGGAGTGAGGATAGAAAAAAATAGCGAGAACGTGAACTTGTGAAATTGTTGTTCTCAAATTAAATTCTAACAAGGCAACAAAGCAACTAAGACTTTTTTTAGAGAGTATGTGAAAAAAAAAAAGAAAGAAAGATGCTCAAGGTGAGAGAACCATAAAAGTACAGGAATTAAGAAGACAGAAGATAGCGATTGGCACTGCCATTAAATTTTTGACGACTAAAGTTGACTTGTAAGTTAGAAGAGAGTTCCGCAAGCGATATGTGCGATAGAAGAAACTGTTGACATAGGACTTACGGCTACATCTAGCCATTTCAACTGTAAAAATGATGATAATCTTGCCGCCTATCTTGTACAGCGCTCAAAAGTCTAGGTACCTTAGAGGATATTTCGTCCGAACAGTTACCGCCAACTTATAGAAAAGGTGAATAAAATTTAATTTCATTATAGAAAAGGTGAATAAAATTTAATTTCATTATAGAAAAGGTGAATAAAATTCAATTTCATTCATCAATTTAGATTCTGTTGATCATCTTTATTTCAAGCGAACTCGAAAATTATTAACTAGCTTCTTCCATGCTTCCATGATCGATTCCAGCCTGACTTCCGGATAAGGCATGGCGGGAAACATTCTTTGTTGGCCCACATGATGAGCAATGTGGTCGGAAGAATTCAATTCATGTTTTTGAAATTACTTTCACACTTACATTGTAAGTACCAGTCACTACTAGTCAACACAATCTTTACTGAAAACCGTAGTATTCATCTAACTAGAATTGGTTGGATCAAGCCATTGTAGTTGTCGCTTAATATCTATCGGGAGAATTCGATTTATTCGTCATGTTTTTTTTTTAATGGCTTTCACACTTACATTGTAAGTACAAGTCAGTACTAGTCATCATGACTAAACAACCGCAGTGTTTATCTAACTATAATTGGTCGACCCACGACATTTACTATGTTACTTATCATTCACCATCGATCATTGCATATCAAGTCAGTGTATCGACCTGTTAATGCGTTGCCTATCTATGCAACTGGAGAACTTCTGTTCTGTCAATAATGATTGCAAGCATTCCTGACCACTGAAAATCCTTTTAATTCTCGGTTTCAATGCATTTTTATCATAAAATAATTTTCAAAGAATTTACAATTTCTTCTTATTTGGAGCAAACACAAACACCATTAACCGGTTTCGTTCATTCCTCCCTATCTTAATCCATGCGATGAGCAATGTGTTTTGAAGAATTGTATTTACTAGTCAGATTGTTTTTCAGTTGATTTCGCACTAATATTGCAAGTACGAGTCAACACTAGACAACACAATTCTTACTGAAAAACCGTACACTATTTACATTGTTCGCACTATCATCCTCATCTTTGTTGCCATATTTATCACAACGTTTCGGCCGTTTCAAGAACACATGGCATAAAGGCGTTAGATAGATCCAGTGACAAGACCCAAAGAGTGTGAGTTCTATACCCGGTTAAGGCAGTGGAAAACTCGGAGAGGGGAATTAACAGATAATTGACAACTGACATTCATTAAAAACATGGCACGTGGAACTAGAACAGTCTACTCCAGTGAGCGAAATAAAGGGTTCAGTTGGACATTGCAAATTATTTGAAGAAGTGCCGGAGCGTACAACAGCCGAAACGTTGTAATAAATATGGCGACAAAGATGAGGACAATAGTCCGAATAATGTAAATAGTGTACATAATACCTCATCTCTGAAATATAGACAGATACTGTAAGGCTGAAACGTTGTAATAAATATGGCGACAAAGATGAGGACAATAGTCCGAATAATGTAAATAGTGTACATAATACCTCATCTCTGAAATATAGACAGATACTGTAAGGCTGAAACGTTGTAATAAATATGGCGACAAAGATGAGGACAATAGTCCGAATAATGTAAATAGTGTACATAATACCTCATCTCTGAAATATAGACAGATACTGTAAGGCTGAAACGTTGTAATAAATATGGCGACAAAGATGAGGATAATAGTCCGAATAATGTAAATAGTGTACATAATACCTCATCTCTGAAATATAGACAGATACTGTAAGGCTGAAACGTTGTAATAAATATGGCGACAAAGATGAGGATAATAGTCCGAATAATGTAAATAGTGTACATAATGCCTCATCTCTGAAATATAGACAGATTCTGTAAGGCTGAAACGTTGTAATAAATATGGCGACAAAGATGAGGATAATAGTCCGAATAATGTAAATAGTGTACATAATATCTCATCTCTGAAATATAGACAGATACTGTAAGGCTGAAACGTTGTAATAAATATGGCGACAAAGATGAGGACAATAGTCCGAATAATGTAAATAGTGTACATAATACCTCATCTCTGAAATATAGACAGATACTGTAAAAGGCTGAAACGTTGTAATAAATATGGCGACAAAGATGAGGATAATAGTCCGAATAATGTAAATAGTGTACATAATACCTCATCTCTGAAATATAGACAGATACTGTAAGGCTGAAACGTTGTAATAAATATGGCGACAAAGATGAGGATAATAGTCCGAATAATGTAAATAGTGTACATAATACCTCATCTCTGAAATATAGACAGATACTGTAAGGCTGAAACGTTGTAATAAATATGGCGACAAAGATGAGGACAATAGTCCGAATAATGTAAATAGTGTACATAATACCTCATCTCTGAAATATAGACAGATACTGTAAAGGCTGAAACGTTGTAATAAAATGGCGACAAAGATGAGGATAATAGTCCGAATAATGTAAATAGTGTACATAATACCTCATCTCTGAAATATAGACAGATACTGTAAGGCTGAAACGTTGTAATAAATATGGCGACAAAGATGAGGATAATAGTCCGAATAATGTAAATAGTGTACATAATACCTCATCTCTGAAATATAGAGAGATACTGTAAGGCCGAAACGTTGTAATAAATATGGCGACAAAGATGAGGATAATAGTCCGAATAATGTAAATAGTCTACATAATACCTCATCTCAGAAATAAAGAGAAATACTGAAAAAACCGTAGTATTCAGCTAAATAAAATTGGTTGATTGATGCCATTTGTTACAGTTTTTTGGGTACTTTGTGTACTAGTGAGACAGTCAAAATGAGCTGACTCCCTTTATAGTTCACCAATAGAAGGCTTAACCAATCAGAAGGCCCAAAATATTCAATGCGACGTGTATAAAGGCAGCCATGTTTTTTCCCGACTATGCATTGCCAGCCTTTGATATCGAAGACTGAAGAATTACGGAACCACTGCTGGTGAGTGTTAATCTTTAACGTTGTTTCATTGAACAGATTACGTACTGCACTGTATTCTATATTCATAGACTTGGCGAAGATGGTCAACACCATTAACCGGTTTCATCCATTTCTCTCTGTTTTAATCCATGAGATGAGTAATGGGTTTTGAAGAATTGTATTTACTAGTCAGATTGTTTTTCAGTTGATTTCACACTAATATTGTAAGTACGACTCAGTACTAGTGAACACAATTCTTACTGAAAACTGTAGTATTCAGCTAACTAGAATTGGTGGATTCAAGCCATTGTAGTTGTGGCTCAATATCTATCATCGATCACAGCATAGTAAGCCAATATATTTATCCCTTGGTGCTTGTCTTTTTGTGCAGCTTCAGAGTTGCTGTCGACCCCAGGGAATTTTGTGTGTGTGTGTGTGTGTGTGTGTGTGTGTGTGTGTGTGTGTGTGTGTGTGTGTGTGAGGTTTGCCTCACTAGGTGACTAGGATTTTGTCTGGCGGGGTTGCTGGACCTGCCAGAAGATAGACGAAATGGTCGGCTTATAAATATATAACAGGTTCTTGAGGGAGAAAAAGAGATTGTCTAGCACGACACAGGGAAACCACTTTTCTATCAAACAGACTCAAAAAATTTGGTTCAATATAATCTTTCCATGTCACGCCAGCAGGGAACCCTCGCTCGAGAAGGCGCAACGAGTCGCTCTCCTAAAGGTTGGATATATTATGAAATGGATATGAAATATGAGGTTGGATATATTATGAAATGGATATGAAATATGAGGTTGATATATTATGAAATGGATATGAAATATATATATATATATATATATATATATATATATATATATATATAGTCATTCACAGACTGACTGTTTCGCTGTATCACAGCTATTCAGTGTGGCTAGACGTCCGGTTGCCTGTAGCTAGGATCGAAACCCGACTCTCTCCCTCTCTCTCTCTCGCTCTCTCTCTCTCTCTCTTTCTATCTATCTATATATATATATATATATATATATATATATATATGTTATGGTCCGATTCCGTGTACCACGGTGATAGTCCAAGGTAGAACCAATAAAGAAGAACTCGAATACGGATATGGAATAACACAGATATAATACAAACAGGAATATATACAGAGAGGTAGAAAGTGTTAGTACGAACAATCAGTTTTATTAGTAATTGTCTGAACGGGACTCGGTTTCGGACTGCCTCTGACTCGACTGACTGACTCGCTCACTCTGACTGACTGACTCTGACTGACTGACGGACCTCACTCCGGACTTCAGACTGAACGATATTCATTCACCCTCCCACGAAGGTGTCATGTGGCACAAGGCTTTTTTAACGTGGGATCTCCGAGCCCTTGGGCTCGGCCAAAAATATGCCCATTGAACCCGTATAAACGGGTTCAGGGTCGGTTTACCTCCCCGAAAGAGAATCCGCCCTTCGGCGTAGCCTCGTTCGGGTTCCTCCCCGCCCGAAGGCAGAGGGTTCAACCGATCAGCCGATCAGCCGGTCGCCCGACTTCAGACTGAACTCCCTGCTTCCTCTTGAGGCGCAGTATTTATTACGTATGGAATAGTCCATTATGTTATTATGGAAAAGGGCCCATAACAATATCAATATATATATATATATATATATATATATATATATATATATATATATATATATATATATATTTCAAGAGGATGGAATACAGGTAGAACTCAATGTCTAGGACAGAGTAAAAATATAATGTAATATAATATAATATAAGATATTTTATATATATATATATATATATATATATATATATATATATATATATATATATATTAAATTAATGAATAAAAAATTATTTTCATATTTATTCCTTTATTGTTATATAGGAATAACGTGTCGCTCCCGACAGTTGAGTTTGAACATAGATCGCCAGTGAGCAAACACCGGCGATCTCATTATTGAATTTGGTAGGCCACGTGTCCATAGGGAAAACGCATATATGGAAGGTAGCGTGTGTCTAATTGATCACATTTCTATTCTATCCTCTATTACTATAATACTCTAATAATCCTCTAATACTGACACCAGTATTGTTCAACGGCGTCATCATAGTTTGTATCTGCGATTACAAAGTCTCTACTACAACGAGCATTACAAAAGTGACAACGTGTATTCATTGACATCACAAAAGTGGCAACGGATGTTCGTTGACATCACAAAATTTTTAGACTAGTAAATGATAAATATTGCATTGCATTAATTCCGATTGTATTAGTTTTTAGAATATTATAGATATAAAATTATTTTTGTAAACTAGCCGAATTACCTGCACCTTGCTGCGTGTCGCACATTTTGTTTTTGTTTTTTTTTATGAAAAAATGACGATTGATTTTAAATGATTGTTATAATTTGCGGAGAAAAATTATGCATTTTAATATTACGCAATGAGCTTGCCGATGTGACCTCCATCTTCTGGTTTTCTCCTTCTATATTTTGGATAGGAGTCATTCCCTTGTTCAATTTTAAATCAAAGGGGGGGGGAATTTCAATGGGGGTGTTGTGCAAAAACGGCTTGATCTGACCCCTTTGATGCAATACTTGATTGAATGAATTGATGAGCCAGATTTCAACATTGATATAACAGTTGAATTGTCGCAACAAATATGTATTGTAAGGTACTACCCACTGATTGATGATTACTTGCTCAACTTGACGTCCACATTGTTTCATTTTGATCTTGCTGTTGTGGCCTCCATCTTCTGGCTTTCTCCTTCTATATTTTGGATAGGAGTCATTCCCTTGTTCAAATTTAAATTTAATTTAAATTAAAGGGAATTTTTTTTTCAATGGTAGATATTGCCACCCGTAGACCCCCACCTCTCCCTGATCAAAATGAAATATACTTATCAGGTACCCTGGGTAATTTATTGTCAGAATATATATGGTTATGGGGATCTGTCTCCAAAACTCTAGGAAGAGTTCGATAAAAAGGCAAACAGACAGACAGAGGTTACAACTTTAAATATATAGATAAATAATCTAATAAATAGTGTTTAATATTTTCGTTGTAAATTCTCCATAATAAAAGAAAAATATATAAATTCGCTTTCATCATATGTTCAAATTTTATTCTAATTATAATCACCATTTTTTAAAACTGTTGTGGTTTCCTCCCTTTAAAGAGTCTATGTTGGACTCTTCCGCCTACTATAAGATTAGTAGGAGAGAAGGCCTTGGAGGAACAGTCGAATAGATTGTTCAAGTGTCGAACTCTCTGCCTCGGCAGAAAGGAACTCGGACGATGCTTTGCCCTGTGGTAGACAGTCCCTGAACCCGTCTAGGTGGGTTCAAAGAGAATATTTTTGGCCGAGCCTACGGGTTCGGAAAGACCCACGTTAAACTCGGCCTTGTGCCACATACATTCCTTGTGGTGGGGACTGTTAAATATAACAATCGAATAGATTGTTCATTACTGTCGAACGCGGACGAACTGAGGAACCCGGACGAGGCTTTGTCGAAGGGCAAAGTTTCGTCTGGTGAAGTAAACAGGACCTGAACCCGTTTATACGGGTTCTAAGGGAATATTTTTGGCCGAGCCTACGGGATCGGAGAACACACGTTAAACTCGGCCTTGTGCCACATACATCTATCGTGGTGGTGGTTGGGGGGCTGTTAAATATTAACAGTCGAATAGATTGAACGCTGGTTCAATCGACACACACTCACTAGTCGTGTAATATTCTTCTGTTGTACTTACTGTTTAATATATGATATATCTTCAACACTTGTTTTATTATTTCTTTAACTATTTACTTGGTCACAACAAAAGCAATAAACACTGCTGAATATAAAGCGGTGTCAAAGGAAAATCCGTCCTTTTGACGTAACGTCTAATTGCGCAACAAAGGTCCACGTTTGCCGAAATTCTTTCTTTTTTTTTAAAAAAAAAAAATAAAATAAATAAAAATACATGTCGCAAGATGCGAAATCGAGTATTTTCGTACGTGACATTGTCCTGGCGTATTTTTAGGGCGATTCGCCCTGTCCTTGTCAGCGAAATTGTTATGGAGTGATTTCACAGTGGAGACTTGTATTTGTACTAAGTCGGTCCTAAAATAGGTTCGTCGTACAAAACGTTTGGAACTTCATATAATACGTATGACGCAGAGAAATCTAGTGGTGGTCGCTGATAGTTTAATATTCGACTAACTGTCGTCCGACATCGACTGACTGAGAGACGGTATTCAGTCACCCCCCCCCACACTCACGTGGGCATCATGTGGCACAAGGCCGGTTTAACGTGGGATCTCGGAGCCCGTGGGCTCGGCCAAAAATATGCCTATTGAACCCGTATAAACGGGTTCAGGGTCGGTTTACCTCCCCGAAAGAGACTCCGCCCTATGGCGTAGCCTCTTTCGGGTTCGTCCCCGCCCGGAGGCAGAGAGTTCAACCGGTCAGCCGATCGTCCGACTTCAGACTGAACTCAGACCGACTGACTGAGCGACTCCCTCGTTACTCTTACTACTCCTACTTATTATAGGTGGGAGAGTCTATTAACTATAGAATAGGTGTGTTCCCCTATAACAGAAACGGTAAAACACTAATAAAAATATTCGTTTCTGTAATTTCATGTTCAACGTACTTTCCTAGTTTCTGATAATTTTTGTTTCCTAAGTCTTATAAATGACCTGCTACACTGGACTGATAGCACAGGCAATACACAGCCGAGCAAATCTGATATACACTTCTAAGATTTTGCTAAGATTCAGTATGGCACTTGGAACATTTACGTGAACCCAATTTATTTTTCATTGACAATTTTTTTTTCTCTCTATGCTTCGCCAGACCCAGAGATAAATATGTGGAAGAGAAAAGTACTAGAAATTCCTCTCAAGATGGATGGGAATATGTTAGCTTTGAAAATCAGCTTTTGATTTCTTGGCCTTAAGATGGACTCGAACACTGTAGATTTTGTTTTTTGTTGTTTATTTTCCTTTCATTTCACTGCCGTTATCCCCGACTAACACACCGACGAAAAATTATCGTATCGAGTAATGACAGTTCCGCTATCTAGAATCAGTAATTATCAGCCCATCCCCCCGATCTCTGGCCTCCTCTGGGAAATGACCAAATATAGAATATGCAAATCTCCATTGTTACTTTCACTTTTGCTTTTGACGCGTAAATTTCCCGCCATAATTAATTAGTATTCATGCATTTCGAGCGTTTTGCAGGGCGAGGAAGACGAACAAAAGCGCCTTTTATTCGTTAGGAATGAGTTAATTTATGTGCATTTTGATGTCGTTTTTAGTTGAGCAATTATTTTTAATGTGGCTCAATGCATACATAAATAGTTACGCCTACGTATACACGGTACGAACCTCTCTCGTTTGCCACCCATCTACAAGATCTTATATTTCCTGGTATGTTTTTAAAACGTACATGGAATTATATTCGGAGTTAAAGCCACGAAGTAAAGAGACAGGGAAGCTGAATTTCATGACAAACGGCGTGGTTCGTGCGGTGTACACTGCACAATTATGGCAAATGGCAATGCTCATGGAAATATCAACAGTTCCCTTACAAGTAAACATTCAACATTCATTGATCGAGCAGTCAGTGCTTTTCGCCACTCCTTGGTCATCCGGCCGGGATCAAAGTGTAGTATCTGTTCTCCTCATCTTCATTGGTAACTGGAATATCAACAGTTTCCTTATAAGAAAACATTCAGCATTCATTGACCGAGCAGCCAGTGCTACGCGAGTTACGCTTTTCTTCACTCCTTGGTCATTCGGCTGGGATCAAAGTGTAGTATCTGTTCTCCTCATCTCTAATGGTAATGGGGATATTAACCGTTTCCTTATAAGGAAACATTCAGCAGTCATTGACCGGGCAGCTTTTCTTCACTCTCTGGCCATCCGGCTGGAATCAAAATAGTAGTATCTGTAATTTTAAAAAAAATGACTTTTTATACGTTTATATATTACGTTTTTTTGTTTTGTTTTCTCGTCTGCATTACATTGTGTAATTTCTTGTTTGCTGTTTTTTATTATTTTTGCACGTCCAACCGTTTTTGTTTGAACCAAGTTTTTATCTTTTTTCATTATAATGAAATTTTACCTTGTTAAATTTGTTATTTCCTTGTTATCTTGCCAAATTTATTTCCTTTTCCATTTTGTAGAAGGATTTTTTTGTTTTGAATTTTGTGCCTAAACTTTTTTTCTTTATTATCTTTTCTTTTCTTTTATTTTTTTGTTTAATTTCTATCTATAATTTTTTTCTTTTATTTTGATAAAAGTAAAAAAAAAATTGCTTTGGAGAAAATGTCTGTTTACAAAAATAAGTACGATATTTTAAGTTTAATTAATTAATTGTTTAAAACAATATGGCTGACAATATTAAGTCCGCCAAAAAATCTTTTTGGACCCAAAAAGAAAAATGACCCTCCTGATAAGAGTAAAAGAAAATCAAGAGTTAAAAGAAAGTATGGTGGCCGATAATAGCCGGAGGAGATAATAAAAACATCTCACAAGAGAAAACAGTCAACAGACGGAAGTATGGTGGCCGATGAAGGCCAAAATTTAAAATTTAAAATCAGTATAACGGAGTTCCACGAGAGAGCCAAGAGCTACGCAATCTTGTTACAGAAGTTGGGCTCTTGACAAATCTGGTGGAACTACAGAAAGTTGAAAAAAGAATTGTGTCAGGGTTTGTGGTGGACAAGCGTTCGCGCAAAATTTGTCGCTCCACAAAAGACACCATCATAAAATCGTAGACATGCCTGGCGGTTAAACCACACACAGTCATAAAAGAAAAAGGATTTTTCATGTGGGACGTACTGCTACCCACGACTGTCGACTGTGAAGCCGCAAGCATTCGAGACTTAATGACTAAAGATCTCATTCTCAGTACTGAATATACCGTCGGGGAGCACTTGTCCGTCTATTTGTGCCAATTCGGACAGATTCTCAGTGCTTCCTCTGATGATCTGATTGTGGGATGTAGCTTTAATCGCAAGGCATTCGTCTCCATCCCCAACTATCTATATAGTAACCGGCCGTAGACCAACTTGCTGGAAGTGCGAAAAAAGCTGGTCACCTCTACTCTTCCTGCCTAGAGAAGAAGGCCTCTGGACTTCTGGCCCCCGCTGACTCAAATCCTCCTCTGGTCGAGTCTTGTTTCTGTTTCACCTGTAATGAGTCTGCCAGCGACCGGGACCGGTGTGGTAAAACCCCAGGTTGAGTCCGTCTCACGGCCCCCATTCCCCGAAAAGTCTTTGCCCTCCGCTTGTGCGGTTGTAGAGAAAGAAAAGGGGGAATGACAGGTCGTTGGCAGGGCTAGAGGGAAGCAACGGGCAGCAGAACCTCGTTTCACAGAAGACCCTGCGGGTAATGACACAGATAGACGTACTCCCTCTAGCAGATGTAAGGGCGATTCCCCGAACAGCTACACCGATCAGCTGAGACAACAGAAAATGTAATATGAACCATCTTTTGAGAAAGCTGAGAAATTACAGAAGCTAAAAATGGAACTAAAAGAAAAGCCTCTATTTAAAAAAAAAATGTCCCTTCTTGCTCGACACCGTCTTTCCCATTGTTGAAACTTGATTAATGCATGGAATAATAATACAACTCAAAATGTACTTAGAACAAAATGTATTGAAACAAGAAAGTGTACACAATATTTACATATAGTCTTTTGTATATTCCTGGGAAGACCGTTCCTGGAGAATGTGTTGACTGAGTCGCAGTCGGGCAGAGTCTCTGGTTGAATCTCTTGATTCCTCCCTCTCTTCCCGGTACCAACCATATTTATATGGTCGGTACTCCACTATGCAAATTAGGTGGATCCTACCACAACACCCATCCACAAAACGGCATATCATTGACTCCTCCTCCAGTGGTTAAATCTCCCACACCTGAAATGACCAACTTAAAGAAAGCCCCCATTCCCATATCATCATCAAAGAAAAAACCTACTCTTACCAATGCCCATAATCCATCCCCTGCCCAAATTTCCATCAGCTCCAGAAAGCAGAAAACACAAAACAAAGAGTCTACTGAATCAACAGTCGTGTGCCGGTTCACGAAGGCTCAAGAAGAGAAGGCAATAATTAAATCGAGGAAAATTAAAGACCTGAAATTCCTAATTTATAAACTCTAAATGGTTTAGACATTGAAGACCCTAGCAATTTCCCTGATGCAAAAAGACTCTTAACAGATGTAAGATCTGGTCAGGGTGGCCAACAGATTTGAGACATGGTGGGTGAAGCGAACATTGCTTTTGGAATGTTTCCACAAAGAGCCTTTTTTTTTATCTGGGAGGTTCATGCTTTTAGTTCACCCCTCCCTTTATAAAGCATTCCCTCGGACATTGGCGACCTGTCTCATAATAGTACCTTCAATACTGAGATGGGAATAGGTTCAATGAAACAGGCCGTCGGTGTTCTCAATCCGGCCATGTTCAATGCAGAAGTGCAACCCTAATCGGTCTGATAATAACACTCTGGTTAACTAGTGTGAATGCCCGGGCCCTGAGGTAGGAGTCTCGCAGGGCGAAGCTCTCTCGTGTCCTTCAGCGTCTCGAGGTGAATGTTTGTTGTGTGCAGGAGACACGTTTTATGAGGACATTCTGTCTAGGGGGATTTTCCTTCTATTCAGCATGTTTTGTTGGTCGCACTAGAGGAGTTTCCTGGCTGGTAAGCAAGTCTTTGAACGCGACGTCTGCTCTTTTCTTCGCAGATCCAGCAGGCAGGCTTTGGGTGCTGGACGTTACCATAAAGGATAAGGCTCTTCGTCTCATTGGGGTTTATGCACCCAACGTCCATTCTGAGCGGCTTGATTTCTTTCGGCGGATACCACGTCGGTTAGTTTCAGCAGGCGATTAGAATGCCGTCCTTGACCCCTATATAGGTCGTACAGGGCCAAGATCGGGTACGAACATCCGTGATGTGAAACCATTTCGGGACTTTATCGATAAGTTGGAAGTAATGTGGACTTGGACAAATAGCGCCGGGTCGGCTACCTCGACCGAGTCTTAGTTAGGAGAGTCGATGTAGGGTTCTTGGAGTGTCCAAGTTTCCATTATATAGTGTTATACTAGAACATACCTATTCTATTATTAATAGACACTTCCACATATAATAAGTAATAGTAGTAGCAGTTGCGAGGGGGAGCTCAGTGAGTTGGTCAGTCAGTCGATGTCGGACATTAAAGTATCAACCACCACAACTAGATTGCTGCGTCATTAACTATTATTTCAAGTTCCTAGCGTTTTGTACGTCGGACTCTTTTAGGACCGAATTAGTGAAATACAAGCCTCCACTGTGAAAACTACTCTACAACATATAGTTAACTCGGATCATAGTCTCGTCCGGGTTCGTGTAAATTTAGATAAGCCTAAGGGTAGGATGGCTGGCTACTGGTAATTGAACTCATTGTCTGCTGAGCAAGAATTTCAGGACCAGCTACTACTAATACTACAGCAGGAATGGATGGGGGCTGTGGTTGGGAATATGCGATGGGATAAATCAAAATCTAAAATTAGGTCGTTTTATGCTGAATGTAGTCGTCTGCTCAATCTAGATAGATTAGCAGCGCAAACAGCATGTGAGAAAAAAGGCGACCGGGAGTAAAATCCCGTGATAGCGGGAACGTAGCTTTAGCTAAGTCAAAGTTGGCCTCCTTGCTTATCAAGAAGGATCAAGCTCTGGTAGTCAGGGATAGATTAAATTGAATGTCTTCCGAGACAACGAATATGGCCGCTGAATTGCGTGCAGGGGAAGTTAGGAATGCACCTCGGCGACATATCGCATGCGTTACATTGCCGAATAATCGGACCGTGACTACAAACGCGGGCATATGTGAGGCGTTTTGTGACTACTTTCAGGGTCCTTTCACCAAGGAGCCCGGTCTGAGCTCTGCTCAGATCAACGCCTATTTAGCCGAATTTCCCTGCCTCGAGGCAGCTGAAGCGACTGGATGCGAGGGTCCCATCACAGAGTCGGAAATCTGGGAAGCGCTGAAGCAGGTTGGCCAGGACAAATCTCCAGGTCTAGATGGTCTGCCCTACGAACTGTACTTGAGGCAGTTTTCGTTCATTTGCTGGCCCTGATTTTCAATAACTGCTTGAAGCAGGGGTCTATACCTCACCGCTATCAAAAGGACAAAAACTGTGGGGATGGGGTAGGTAACTTTAAGCCTTTAACGATATTAAATACAGATTTAAAGATTTTAGCCAAGATCTTAGCCAACCGTTTGCAGGCTGTCCTCTCTAGTCTGATTGGCTCCGAACAGACTTGTGCTGTGAAGGGCAGGACTATTCAGGACAACCTTCATTTAGTACGCCTGATCATCGACCAAGTCGACAGTGAAGCTGCGCTGATCAGTTTAAATCAGTCCAAGGCATTCGACAGAGTGGACCATCGATTCCTGGAGGCTGTCATTTCGGCGGCTGGTATTGGGCCGTACTTTCGCTCCTGGATCCGACTTCTGTATGCGTCCCCTGGTACGCTGGTGGAAATGAATGTGGTTCGATCGGAGCCTTTTGTATTGTCTCGCACCATTCGTCTATGGCGCCCGCGTTTGCCTTTGCTTTACGTACTTGCGTTGGAACCTTTCTTTAGCAAGTTAAAGACGAATCTGGTCCTACGCGGAATTTCCCTACCTGGTGCTACCACCTCGGACAAGTATGCTGATGACGTTTCGGTTCTTGTGTCGAGCAGAGCCGAGATTGATGAAGTCAGTAAAGAAATCAGAGAGTATGAGACGGAGACAGGGGCCAAGATAAACCGCTTGTGGTTGGGTGCGTGGAAGGGAGTT
Source organism: Acanthosepion pharaonis (assembly GCA_903632075.3). Taxonomy (NCBI): domain Eukaryota; kingdom Metazoa; phylum Mollusca; class Cephalopoda; order Sepiida; family Sepiidae; genus Acanthosepion; species Acanthosepion pharaonis. Next base: position 360,335 of record CAHIKZ030001226.1, read on the forward strand.
AAAATATATATATATATATATATATATATATAGTGTAATAAAAAGAACAGTAAGGTATATAATCCGGAGTCCTTATTAATATTTTTATTTTTACAAAACAGTGCTCAATCTAAATTTACAGAGCATAGATATTATAAATTAACTAATTTAAAATATGGTTTCTTCGCTACACAGGAATTACCATGTTTCAAAAACCGAAGCTAAAAACGTCAAATTTAATTATATAATTAAATTAAAAGTATTAGTTCTGTTTCATCTTCAAACGGATTTTGGAATGACTTATTTTTAAATTTACTGAGTTTTAAACGCACAAGCAATTCATAATTTTTTGTTTCAGAGGTTACAGAGAAATGCAGTCATTTAGACAGGGGCGGAAGCGTGTTCATTTTTATTAACGATTATTGTATCAATTATGAGTTACGTTCGAAAAAGAGGTTAAGTTTAGGCAGGGTAGGGGTGCATCTTTCAACGAATTTTGACACCCGTTCCACGTATGTCATTTGTTTTCTTTTTATCAACGAGAAAAAGGTTTTCGGCATTTTTTTTCGTTTAGCTCGTACTTGTATACATAAACTTTCTTTCTAAAAGGGGTGTTTGGGTTAGAATACGTTATATATATATATATATATATATATATAATTATTTATTTAAAAATAGGATTCCAAATCGCTACATAAGAGGTCTCATGTTTCAAAACAAGAGCCGAAAACAATATAATCCTTTAAATTAAATTGAGTTTAAATTAAAATGGGCTCCGTTCCATCTTCAAGCGAAATTTTTGTTGGAATAACGTATATCTGAAATTTACTTGTTTTAAAAATTGAAATCAAAATCTCCATGGTAACAGCAAGGGCGAATTGTTTAAATTGGGTAGGCGAGTGTAGGGTGTTAATAATAAGTAGCGGTATAGAGATACTTTCGTAGATGTCAAGTCGGGGAAAGGTGGGGGTGTCAAAAATGAAACGGAAGATGTATTAACCTTCGTCTAGTTTGCTTGTCTATGGAGATTTATTTATTTTATTTTTTTTTATTATGAAAGGGAATTGTGCATATAAAAAAAAAAAGAAAATCTTTCGTAACGTTTGTTTTTTGACGACTTATAAAGGGTAATCTATTATGTAAGGTATTTAAACTACTTATTTGGGCTATGGATTATGAAGGGTGTTATGTTGTATGCATGTTTGTAGTTAATTATTCCTACTATGAATCTGAAGATTGGGCTATTTGTTAAACAAGTTATTTTAAATTTTTTTTTTTTTATTTTAACTAATGATTCAAACCAAAAATCTGATGATGTCTACAAAAAACCGTTAACTCGTGTCTATTATTTAATAGATTATTATTATTTAGAAGTTTAATAATGTGTAATTTTTTCATGGAGGCACAAAGGGCATGGGTCATCCCAAGCTTTACATGTTCTAGCCTTATCAATAATTTTCCATTTAACTTTTGGTGTTCTATTTGTTTCCTTCAGGTGCCAAAAATATTTTGATAGTGAAGTCTGATTTCTTTTGTTTATATTATTAAAGGAGCTGCCTCCATCTATCTTTAAAATTATTCTTCGTGGACCCAATGTATATCATATTAGTGCTAGGGCTCTCTGTGGAGGAAATAGTATATTGGTATACCACAGAATTAATACAACATTTATTTTCTAATGGGCAGTCTTCTAGGTTTCTACAGTTACATAATTTTTCCCTTTTATCGTCTGGTTTAAGTGCAGAGTTTTAATTAATACTGTTTTGGCATGTGGGTTTGTTCAAGATCTTATTATTGTGTTTTTTTATTATACGTTCAAGATTATCAGAGCAGCTGTAACTCAATTTTAGGGTGTTCTTATTGAATATATTACTAAGCTTACTATTGGTGGGAAGTGTTTATCAATTAGAGCTAAGAATTTCTGTCCTAGTTTAATACTAACCCTTTGGTTGAACGGAGGCGTGTACCAAATGATATTTCTTTTCCTGTTTTTGTTTCTATGGCCAGTGTAATTTTCTCTATAGTTAATGTTATAATTTAGCATTTTTATAACCACTATTTTTTCTATTTTTATATATATATATATATATATATATATATATATATATAGAATTATTTATATATATATATATATATATATATATATATATATATATATTCCTATTTATTTATTATGTAGTGTTACATTAGAACATGTACATGAGTATGTACATATTCTAATGTAACACTGCATAATAAATAAATATTTATTGCACTACTTTTATATTGAGCCCTTTTAAAATTAATGTTTTTTGAACATAAAATCTTACTCTTCATTCTTTTTACATTTGTATATATATATATATATATATATATATATATATATATTGATATAGACATATACATACATATTTACATATATATGTACATATATATATATATGTATATACATATATATATACATATATACATCCACATATATATACATATATATGCACATGTATATACACAAAACAAGACACTCCCGCAAAAATAAACGTCAGAATAGTTTACCCATATGCACCACTGACCCACATAAATAGTCGAGGAAAATCCAACATTCGCGGCATGACGATTGCACCTAGCATGACACAGCCTGTTGCTTCTTAGTGTTGACTTCAATGATCACTTTTATATGTTTACAGCACACACACACACACACACACACACACACACACACACACACACACACACATATATATATATATATATATATATATACACAAACATATACACAAACATATATATATATACACATATATACACATGTATATGTACATATATATGTACATATATTTAGTGTATTAGGGCAGCCGAAGATTATTCAAAGATATATTGTTAGATATAACAGACAACGAATGTCTATTATGTTTAATCATGAGCCGTTCTAAGCTTCGTATATTTGCTTTAATTTCGAGATAAAATAAAGACAAAAATTGTCCAACATTTGGATATTTTTTATCATATTGTTCCTTGATCTAAGCTTTCAGGCCACATGGGCCAGAGATTTTATTTTGACAATTAAACAAAGATATTCACCATCAAAGATGATATTCTCTTATGTTGACATAGAAGATTGAAATGCGACTATAATACATACACACACACACACACACACACACACACATATATATATATATATATATATATATATATATATATATATATATATATATATATTAAGAAATGGACAAAAGTCCGACAATTTATTTATTAAAGACATTTTTATGTTTAACGTTCTTTTTTATAGATACAAATATTTAAGTAAATGCTCTGTTTATAAAAAGAAATAGAAAATATTCGTCCTTTGACAAAATATTTTCTATGAAAATTTCTCGGACATTCAGGCCGGTAAATGTTATTTAATACTGTTTATTATAAACAGAGCATTTACTTAAATACTTGTATCTATAAAAAGAACGTTAAACATAAAAATGTCTTTAATAAATATATATGTATGTATATATATATATATATTGCAAAATATAACAGACAACAAATATCTATCATGTTTGATTATGAGCCGTTTCAAGCATCGTATAATGGCCTTAGTTTCAAGAGAAAATGAAGACAAAAACTATCCAACAAAAGAAGCTTAGAATGGCTCATGATCAAACATAATAGACCTTCCTTTCCTGTTATATTTAACAATATATGTTTGAATAATGATCTGCTGCCCCTATAAACTATATATATATATATATATATATATATATATATATATATATATATATATATATATATATGGTCTGTCCGTATTTTCCTATCTGTTTACTTAATTTCTCTATCAATTTCCAATATAAATGCAATTTAATTTCTTCTGTCCCTATTCTGCCCAACCAATATTCCACATTCATCACTTCCCGTCAAAATATTCCAATCATTGGAATCGACCTCCACTCACACGCACTCCTTAGCAACATTTTCGATTCTTTATTTTGACCAAATCAGTCTTCCTGAAACGAAATATTCTTGGATTCATAAAGAGCACAGTTTATGGACACTCTCTAGTTACATTTTCATTTTTCTTTCTTTATTTATTTCTTACGGCTTGTCAACCCTATGCAGGTCATTTCAAGCCAGAAAATATTTTTAGATTATAAGATATTTTTCTTTTTTTGGGGGGGGGAGCGGAATATTAGTGATTTGGTGATACAAGTCTTATTAGTTAACCCATAGCTTGGGGAGAAGAGGTGGATTCATACCTAATCAGAATTTGATAAACAAACATGAAATTATAATGTGGATATAAATTGGGTGGGGGGAGTTCAATTCTATATTACGATCAGTATATAAACTGATCCCTCACTTTGTATCCACTGTTGTTTCTATCCATTTATATTCCTGAGAATGTAAGTAAATCTAAAAGACATAGCTGTATAGTGATCGTAGTGTAGATAATTGTATAAGTATTTGATTAATTGATCAATTCGTTTTCTACAGCTCATCAACCCTTTGCAGGTTATTTAAAGCCAGAAAATATTTTTAGATTGAAAGAATTATTTCTTCCTTTTTTCTTTTTCTTTTTGAGACAATAATGATTTGGTGATACAAGTCATACTATTTAACCCATAGCTAAATCGAGAAGAAGTGGATTCATACCTAATCAGAATTTGATAAATAAAGAAGAAATTATAATGTCGCCATAAAGTGGGGGATCAACTCCATACTAAAATCAATATAGGAACTGATCCCTCACTTTATGACCACTGTATTTTCTATACATTTATATTCCAGAGAATGTAAATAAATTTAAAAGATATGCCTGTGTAGCTAATCAGTATTTGTTTGATTCATTCATTTTTGATGGTTTATCAATCCTTTACAGGTTATTTAAAGCCAGGAAATATTTTTAGGTTGGAAGAATTTCTTTTTTTTCTTTTTGTCCATTTTTTTTTTTTTTTTTGAGATAATAATCATTTAGTGAGACAAGTCTTACTATTTAACCCATACATAAGTTGAGAAGAAGTGAATTCATACCTAATCAGAATTTGATAAACAAACAAGATATTATGATGTGGATATAAAGTGGGGTATCAATTCTACATTAAAATCAATATAAGAACTGATCCCTCATTTTGTGGCCACTGTATTTTCTATACATTTATATTTCAGAAAATGTAAATGAATCTAAAAGACATGCCTGTGTAGGCAATCAGTATTTGATTGATTCGTTTTCTACGGCTTATCGACCATTTGCAGGTTATTTAAAGCCAGAAAATATTTTTAGATCGTAATAAATTTGGGAGATAATAAGTGATTAAGGGGGATTACTGACGCAAGTGCTACAGATTATCGCATAGCTGAGAGGAGATGATGTTGATTCATTCCTAATCGAAGGGAATCGATCTGCGCGTCACTAAATATCACGAATAGAAAGGCAACTGGATTTCCGCTCTTCGATTAACAGTTTTCAAGCCATTATACATTCCAGCACAAGGAACACCCAAGCATAGAGCACCTGCTATTTCAAGGCGGTCACTCATCTAGATACTGACAAGTGTCGACGTTGCTTAAATTCGGCGATCGTACGTGATAGGGACATCAGCCGGAATTGAGAACAGAACTAGAAAATTTTAGGGATAATTGAGGGCAAAGTGCAATAAAATGAAGATAGATAGATAGATAGATAGATAGATAGATAGATAGATAGATAGATAGATACATAGATATGAAAAGACTGCGATAGATAGAGAGAGGAGAGAGAGAGATGGATATAAATAAGGATAGATATATATGAATAGAGAGAAATAGATAAAACATAGGGAACTATGAGCAGAAAATATATATATATATATATATATATATATATATATATATATATGTACAATTAGAAATATATATATATAATTAGAATATATATATATATTCTAATTCTAATTAGAAAATATATATATATATAATTTAAAGAAAAATTTCATCCTTTTGGGATTATCCATGCAGATTACCAATATTATCGTTACTTAACTATATATATATATATATATATGTGTATTATTATTATTATTATTATCATATACATATATTATTATTATTATTATTAGGAATATATATATATATATATATATATATACGTTCTTCGGAGAAAGAATTTTGATGCTGTGATTTCTAAAGATGTCGGAAATCACTGGAGAGTCAATTGAAACACACACACACACACACACACACACACACACACACACATATATAGTTAAGTAACGATAATCTTGCTAATCTGTATGGATAATCCCAAGAAAGTTGGAATTTTATATATATATAATATATATATATATATATATATATATATATATATATATATATATATATATATATATATATATATATAAATTATATATATATATAAATTATATATATTTCTAATTAGAATATATATATATATAATATATAATATATATATATATATATATATATATATTATATATAATATATATATATATTATATATATAATAATAATAATTATAGATAGATAGATAGATAGATAGATAGATAGATAGATAGATAGATAGAGATAGATAGATAGATAGATATGAACGGTGATAGACAGATACCATAAAATAGATAGATATATATGAATTTTGATACATATAGACACAGCTAAATAGATATGAAAATAGATAGATCTGTATGAACATAGATAGATAGATAGATAGATAGATAGATAGATAGATAGATAGATAGATAGATATGACCATAGATAAATTTAGAGATAGATAGATATGAACATACACATGAATGTGTGAATAATTAGATATATATCATGTCGAATGGATCGATATGAACATAGATAGATAGATAGATAGATAGATAGATAGATAGATAGATAGATAGATAGATAGATTTAGATATAGATATGAACATACATATGAATGTGTGAATAGATAGATAGATAGATAGATAGATAGATAGATAGATAGATAGATAGATAGATAGATAGATATGGGGAAATAGATTTGTATCGAGAGACTGTTGTGAATAGACAGATACATGTGAAAAGACTGAGATAGATAGTTGTGAGTAGATATAGGTAAAAATGGGTACGTATTTGTGTGTACAGATTGATATGAATATAGAGATATAGAGATGGTGTTGTGTATAGATAGATATGAAGGAATATAGAATTGAGTCTTAATATTGGGCGTCCGCCGTATAGCAATCTGAGCGTTGACAT
>CAHIKZ030001226.1:370000-375000 GCA_903632075.3 Acanthosepion pharaonis
AAGAAGTTGAAAATAAAAGAAATGAAGAAGGAGAAAGCTAAATAAAAAAAGAGTGAATTTAAAATGAAATATTGTAGACGAAAATGAAAGAAAGAAGTCGAAAATGAAAAAGAAAGAAAGAAGTCGGGAATGAAAAAGAAAGAAAAAAGACGAAAATGAAAATAAAAAGAAAGAAAGTAGTCGAAAATGAAAAAGAAAGAAATCGAAAATAAAAAAAGAAAGAAAGAAGTCGGGAATGAAAAAGAAAGATAAAAGACGAAAATGAAAATGAAAAAGAAAGAAAAAAGACGAAAATGAAAAAGAAAGAAAGTGGTCAAAAATGAAAAAGAAAGAAAGAAGTCGGAAATGAAAAAGAAAGAAAAAAGACGAGAAAGAAAAAAGACGAAAATGAAAAAGAAAGAAAAAAGACGAAAATGAAAAAGAAAGAAAGAAATCGAAAATGAAAAAGAAAGAAAGTAGTCGGGAATGAAAAAGAAAGAAAAAAGATGAAAATGAAAAAGAAAGAAAAAAGATGAAAATGAAAAAGAAAGAAAAAAGACGAAAATGAAAAAGAAAGAAAGAAGTCGAAAATGAAAAAGAAAGAAAGAAGTCGGAAATGAAAAAGAAAGAAAGAAGTCGGAAATGAAAAAGAAAGAAAAAAGACGAAAATGAAAAAGAAAGAAAGAAATCGAAAATGAAAAAGAAAGAAAGAAATTGAAAATGCAAAAGAAAGTGGTTGGAAATGAAAAAGAAAGAAAGAAGCCAAAAATACAAGAAAGAAAGTCGAAAATATAAAAGAAATCGACCAAAAAGAAAGAAAGAAATCGAAAAAAAAAGAAAGGATGAGGGAAGGCGAAAGTAAAAGAAAGAAGTTGCAAATAAAAGAAATAAAGAAGGCGTAAGAAAAATAAAGGAAGGGTGAAGACGAAAAGAAAGAAAGTCAAAAATGCAAAAAAGTAATCGAAAATAAAAGAGAAAGAAAGGGAAAATACAAGAAAAGAAGTCGAAAATAAAAGAAAGAATTCGAAAAAAAGAAAAAGAAAGAAAGTCGTAAATAAAAAAGAAAGATAGAAGTCAAAAATGAAAAAGAAATCGAAAATAAAAAATAAAACCGAAAATACAAAAAAAGAAAGTCGAAAATTAAAGGAAGAATTCGAAAATAAAAGCAAAAAGAAAGAAAGAAAGAAGTCGAAAATGAAAAAAAAATGATGAGGGAAGTCAAAAGCAAAAGAAAACGAAGTCATAAAAGAAAGAAAGAAAGAAATAAAGAAGGGAGGGAAAAAGGAAGGAAGGAAGGAAGGAAGGAAGGAAGGAAGGAAGGAAGGAAGGAAGGAAGGAAGGAGGGGGAAAGATAGCAAAAGAAAGAATTAAATAATCCAGGACAAAAAGGGAGGAATGTCAAACGGACAGAAGAAAGAAAGAAAGAAAGAAAGAAAGAAAGAAAGAAAGAAAGAAAGAAAGAAGCGAGGGAGGAGGAAAGGTAGCGGAAAAAGAAGGAAGGAAGGAGGGGGAAAGATAGCAAAGAAAGAATTAAATAATCCAGGGCAAAAAAAGGAGGAATGTCAAACGGACAGAAGAAAGAAAGAAGGGAGGGAGGAGGGAAAAAGGGTGAAGGAAGGAAGGAAGGAAGGAAGGAAGGAAGGAAGGAAGGAAGGAAGGAAGGAAGGAAGGAGAGCGAGATAGCAAAAAAAAGAATTAAATAATCCCGGACAAAAAGGGAGAAATGTCAAACGGACAGAAGAAAGAAAGAAAGAAAGAAAGAAAGAAAGAAAGAAAGAAAGAAAGAAAGAAAGAAAGAAAGAAAGAAAGTCGAAAATATAAGAAAAGACGAAAATAAAAGAAAGAAATGTTGAAAATATGAGAAAGAAAGAGAGAAGGCGATAGCAAAATAAAGAAAGAAAAAAAGAAAGAAAGAAAGAAAGAAAGAAAGAAAGAAAGAAAGAAAGAATTCAAGAAAGAAAGAAAGAAAGAATTCAAGAAAGAAAGAATTCAAGAATTCAAGAAAGAAAGAATTCAAGAAAGAAAGAATTCAAGAATTCAAGAAAGAAAGAATTCAAGAAAGAAAGAAAGAAAGAAAGAAAGAATTCAAGAAAGAAGAAAGAAAGAAGTGAATTACAGCGGCCGGAGCTGAACATCACATGTTACAAGACAATTCCATATAAAATAGCTGATCACTCACAGTGTCCATCGGAATGCAAGCCAAACGATTTAAAGAGAAGGGAAGATAATGGATGAACAGGAGGCGGGGGGGGGTAGTGTATTGTGATGGTGTTGTGGTGGGGAGGGGCGGTCATGTTATGAATAATGAGCAGATGAAAGGTGTGAGGAGCGGGTCTCAAGATGGAAACGAAGAAAGACAAGCAAGAAAACCCAAGTGCAGGGACGGGTGGGATGACAAGAACGGTGATATAAAGAGGTGGAGCGGACTAAGGTTAATTGGTTTTGCTAATGAGAAAAATAATTAAAACACCGTAAAATGGAGAACTGTGTTTCGAAATGACAAGGAAAAAAGAGACGACTGTATATATATATATATATATATATATATATATATATATATATATATAGAGAGAGAGAGAGAGAGAGAGAGAGAGAGAGAGTTAGTTAAGTCAAATAGGAGACAGGAAGAAAGGTTCAACAGTGAATGAGTATTATAGCTATATACTAAATGGGTGTCTTACCGTGGAGCAGTGGCCGGCAGTCAATTCCAGTAGAGCAGATACTACTGCAGGGAGATTGGTGTTCACTGGGTGCTGCAAATCTGTAACCTTGTGCCGTACACAGCTTAGCTTAGTAAATGAATGCGGGAAAAAGATATGAATAGATTAACATAGATAGGAAAAGCACGGAAAGAAAGAGTGAGAGAGCGAGAGAGAGAGAGATGAATAGAGATGGAGTGGGGGGGAATAGAAATGGGAATTAATATATATATATATAAATATATATATATACATATATATATATATATATGTGTGTGTGTGTGTGTGTGTGTGTGTGTATTTAGGCAGCAATCATTCTTTTCATGCACATTTCATTGAAAACGACAGAGAAGGTGCTTTTATTAACTTTTGACAAAATACAGTGATAGAAGGTTATATATATATATATATATATATATATATATATATATATATATATATATAAAAATATATATATATATATATATATATATATATATATATATATATATATATATATATATATGTACAATTAGAAATATATATATATAATTAGAATATATATATATATATATATATTCTAATTCTAATTAAAATATATATATATATATAATTTAAAGAAAAATTTCATCCTTTTTGGGATTATCCATGCCTGGGTTTCACGCTTTAGCGATCGTCAGACAAACTGATTAATGTTTTTAAAAATTTGGGTTTATGTAGATTGCGTGTATTGGTGTTATTGTGGAAGTGGTGGGGGAAATGTCGTCGTTTTGTCATTCATCGTACTAACGCAAACAACGATGTATGCAGACACATATACATACTTGGTCGTCCGTCGAGGACTCATGCATATATAAACATATGTGGGCAGTTTCGGATATGACATATGTATGTATACGGGTGGTGTTATGTCTATACATACGCATTTGTATGTTGAAATGTTGAAATTTAAAAACATTAATCAGTTTGTCTGACGATCGCAAAAGCGTGAAACACAGGGTCACAAACTCACATCAATCCAACCAAATTTGTTAGCACTATCTCTGATATTGAACGCTTTCTAATAAGTACCGCGCATATAATATATAAATAATTATATATATATATATTTATTTATATTTATGTACCTTTTTCACATATAGATAGATAGATAGATAGATAGATAGATAGATAGATAGATAGATGAAGATGTGAATATATATATATGTGAATATATGTATATATGTGAATATATGTATATATATGTGTGTGTGAATATATATATGTGTGAGTGTGAAGAGATATATATATATATATATATATATATATATATATATATATATATATATATATATATGATGTAACGAAATATAATTTTGTGTAATTCTATATATTAAAAAAAGTATTTAGAAAAATATGACAAACAGGAAATTTCTCTTGACGCCAAAGAAATTTTCCAGTTTAACATATTTCTCACTATATCTATCTATAGATAGATAGATAGATAGATAGATAGATAGATAGATAGATAGATAGATAGATAGATAGATAGATAGATGTGAATATACAGATAGCTCGAGAGATGTTAATATATAGATATATGTTAATATACATAGATAGACCTTGATGTGAATATATATATATATATAGAGAGATGTAACTATATAACTATATGCATATATAGATAGCTGTCAATACATAAATAGATAGACAGCTGTGAATAGATAGATGCGTACATAGATTTGAATGGATAGATCGATATGAACATAGATAGATAGATAGATAGATAGATAGATAGATAGATAGATAGATAGATAGATAGATAGATACCTGTGAATAGATAGATAGATTTGAATATATAGATATATAGAAATGTGAATATATAGACAGAGGTGTGTCTATATATATATATATATATATATATATATATAGAGAGAGAGAGAGAGAGACAGATAGATAGATAGATAGATAGATAGAGAGATAGATAGATAGATAGATAGATAGATAGATAGATAGATAGATAGATTTGAATATATATATAGATAGATAGATAGATAGATAGATAGATAGATAGATAGATAGATGAGATAGATAGATAATGAATGTCTATATATAAATAGATGTGGATATATTAATAGGTAGATATGATTACATGCATAGATATTGATATAGATAGATTGGTAGATGTGAATAAATAGATGTGGCAAAGCATAAAATGATTGAACAGATATATATATATATATATATATATATATATATATATATATATATATGTGTGTGTGTGTGTGTGTGTGTGTGTGTGTGTGTGTGTGTGTGTGTGTGATGTGAATGAATAGATACCTCCCAAAAACACGCATGTACGGA
>CAHIKZ030001226.1:382500-390000 GCA_903632075.3 Acanthosepion pharaonis
CAGCTATAAGCTCTCACTCTGGCCAGTAGAAAATGGACGCAAACTACATGAAAACTGCCGTAGAAGCATGAAAAAATCGATTATTTCTACTATCGATGGGAGTTGGGAAATGCAAAGTCGATCTTGGCCTTTGCCGCAAACTTGGATCATGTGCATATAAATTTTGGTGCAAATCCGTCGAAAATTGCGGCCGTGCATTCGTTACACACACACACACACACACACACACACACATACACACACACATCCTGCCTTTTATATAGATATATATAATTGATTAAGTCCGACAATTATTCTAATATACTTTTTGTTCATACGTTATTTTTATAGCTCGATAACTACGGTATTTCATTGCTCGGTATTCAAGTCCCAAATGGTTATTTTCAAACGAGGCTTGTTTTCACGACCTATGTCATTGGCGAATATGGTTGGGTAGTCCCACAGCTACCGGTGAAGAACGCTGCCATCCCAGGCTCGTGAATTACTTTCATTGTCACAGGCACCTTTCCACCTCTTCTCCCTGCAGGTAAGGTTTAAAACACAGGGTAGATTCGACACTCTAGCTTTTGGTGAGGACCATGGCGACGACAACGGGGAGAACACTTAAATGTCTTTCACAGGAAGTCAGTGGACTTCATATCTCATAAAGGCGATTTGGGCACCTCGAGGCGGTGTAATGGTTAACAAGCATGTTTCGCTAGAACAATTATCACTGAGTAGTGAGTTCGATCCTCACCGGGTGACCCTCTACTTTCGGCCTTGTGCCACATCTAAGCTACGCTTGGAAAATCACTATTTGGCACATCAGCGTTGTGTAATGGTTAGCAAGCTTGTCTCGCTAAAACAATTACGACAGAGAAGTGAGTTCGATCCTCACTGGGTGTCCCATACTTTGGGCCTTGTGCCACATCTAAGCTACGCTTGGAAAATCAATATAATAAAGGCGATTGAACGATTTGTTTTTTTTACGTTTTATGAACCATTTTTTTGTGCTATTGAATTCAGAAACATATTTTTGGATTGCAAGATTTTTTTGCGAGTGAGTTTTAAATTAACATTTTTTTCAACTCACGGTGTAGTTTAGTAAGGGTGTTGAACAGATATACAATGCCTAATCACCTATAAGGTATTGAATGATTATATATATGCGGATGTCAGTGTGTCACACATTTTCAAATTTACTCCTAGAGGCCGTAGCCCAACGCAACATACCATTTTGGAATCTGGCTGACTCTGTGAGCAAATTAAAAACATTCCAGGTCGGATCCGGACATGCAGTCCTGAAATTTTGGATTCCCAAGTTTTCATTACTGCGATTATTTTCGGCGATTCTTTTTACGTATTTCAAACTGTCTTTAAGTGGTGACAAAAGAATTATCGTTGAAATTTTTAAAAGGTAAGCTTAAATATTAATGCAATAGTTAAATGCAGCGTTCAAGTTTGATCAGTCACTGCGTAACATCTTGATTATGCCATTAATTTCAACCAGTCACCCATTTAGGTACTGACTAGGCACAACGTTGCTTAACTTCGGTGATCGTACGAGAAACAAGATTTCATCGCGATATGACCGTAAGCTTTGATCGAACTGCCACTGCGTAACATCTTGATTATGCCATTAATTCCAACCAGTCACCCATTTAGGTACTGACTAGGTACAGCTTTGCTTAACTTCGGTGATCGTACAGGATCAAGATGTCATCGCGATATGACCGTAAGTTTTCGTCAGACAGCCACTGCGTAACATCTTGATTATGCCATTAATTTCAACCAGTCACCCATTTAGGTACTGATTAGGCACAACGTTGCTTAACTTCGATGATCGTACAGGATCAAGATGTCATTGCGATATGACCGTAAGTTTTGATCAAACAGCCACTGCGTAACATCTTGATTGAGTTATTAATTTCTCTTCGAGTTACATCTGCTATCCATTTTAGTTGTTGCCGCTGTTGAACGTCATCAATGCTTGTAGTACAAGGAAAAAGAAAAAAAAACAATCTTTGTTTCATGCAAAATAACAGCGCTTTTTTAATCATTTCACCCCAAGTTAGGCGTCAATGCCACTAATAAGCAAGAGGCTTACTGGCAGTGAAAGAGAATGAGAAGCCCTTAACTGGGGAGAAAGGGCAATAAAAGAACAGGTTTCAGGGAGACAGAAGAAGGCGACCACGGTGGAGTAAGGGACAGCGGTTCGGACTGAGCAATCAGAGGGCCGATTTCGAATTCATTGCATTCACTTACGTTGGGAAAGGTTTAAATTCGTCTCTCCCCCCCCACCTTGAGTTGATGATTTTAGGAAGTAGTGATCACAGTGGAAAAACACACTAACTGAATAGATGATAATTGTATGTGTGTATAGGTAATTAAAATATACTTAAGAATATTTCTCTGTATATATATATATATATATATATATATATATATATATATATATATATATAAGGCATGCTTCATTAAATAATTTAGACAGCTTTTGTCTACTTAATTTTAATAGGATTCTCTCGTAATTAAGAACAAGTTTCTTAGTATCCTTATTAAAGGAAGAAAGAAAATTACCGTGTTGATAGATATGAATTTTATTCCGAGTACTTTAGACATTAGCACAGTGTCATCATCAGTGTCTTGTTTTTTTTCTCAGACAAAAAATTGTTATGTTCGTCATTATTAAAGGAAGAAAGAAAATTACCGTATTGATAGATATGCATTTTATTCCGAGTACTTTCGACATTAGCACAGTGTCATCATCAGTGTCTTGTTTTTTTCTCAGACAAAAAATTGTTATGTTCGTCATTTTTCTAAGACGAAATTGTCGTGTTCGAGATTTACCTTAACCCCCACACCACACCACCCACTGAGCCAGGTTATGACACAAGGTCGGTTTTTAACGTGGGGCCCCGAAAGTTTGCATTCGGGTCGCTGATCTAAGCTTGTCTAAGCTAGTCACAGCCGGTCATACCACCGCTACATAACAGATGTCACGCAACGGTGGCGGGAAAGCAAAGGAGGAGAGAAAGCCCCCGGTGCGGAGCAAATACTGCAACCGTAGCATCTACTCAGACAGGGACAAAAAAATGCAAAAAAAACCCTCCTCCTCCTTTGCCAATACCTCCAGAAGAGTCTATGGATAGGCACAAAATTGTTAAATCTTTTAACGCATGAAGTGAAAAACGCGTACTGTACAATTTTAAATCTTATCATGTAGACACACGTACAAGCTTCAAGGGAGGTAACTAAGTTTTTTTTTAATTTCTAAATATTTTTAATATACTTGTCAATATATGTTTATTTTCACACCCAGTAAGGCAATAAAGCCGCAAAGGGCTCCCTGATTATGAAAGACTAAGAGAAAAAAGGAAAAAGCGTTATTAAGGAGCAAAAACAAGAAAAGAAAAGGAATTAAGGGAGGCAAAAGATAACGATTGATCTTGAACTCTTTTTAATCATTTCACTCCACGCAAGGCATTAAAGCCACTAAGACGCAAAGGATTACTGAGTGTTAGAGAACATGAGAATAATACACCATTATGTAGAAAGGACAATATAAAAACATGAATTAAGAAGACAAATGATAATGATTGACATTGCATTTAAATTTTTGAAGACAAAGTTTGGAAAGCAAGAATGGAAGAGAGTTAAATTTTAGAAGAGTAATCAGGAAGACAGAGAGATTGATTAACATTACATTTAAATTTTTGAAGATCAAAGCTGAAAAGCAAGAAGCCGGAAGAGAGTTTTTGAAAATTGAGTGAGAACAATAGAAGAGTAATCAGGAAGACAGAAGATAACGATTGACATTACATTTAAATTTTTGAAGATCAAAGTTGACTGAAAGCAAGAAGCCGGAAGAGAGTTCCACAAGTGAAAATTGAGGAGAAACAATAGAAGAGTAATCAGGAAGACAGAAGATAACGATTGACATTACATTTAAAATTTTGAAGATCAAAGTTGATTGAAACAAGAAGACATTTGAAAATTGAGGAGATCAATAGAAGATAACAGGAAGACAGAAGATAACGATTAACATTACATTTAAATTTTTGAAGATCAAAAAGTTGACTGGAAAGCAAGAAGCCGAAGAGAGTTCCACAAGTGAAAATTGAGCGAGAACAATAGAAGAGTAATCAGAAGACAGGAGATAACGATTAACATTACATTTAAATTTTTGAAGATCAAAGTTGACTGAGAAGCCGGAAGAGAGTTCCACAATGAAAATTGAGCGAGAACAATGAAGAGTAATCAGGAAGACAGGAGATAACGATTAACATTACATTTAAATTTTTGAAGATCAAATTGACTGGAAAGCAAGAAGCCGGAAGAGAATATGGGAAAATTGAGCGAGAACAATAGAAGAGTAATCAGGAAGACAGGAGATAACGATTAACATTACATTTAAATTTTGAAGATCAAAGTTGACTGGAAAGCAAGAAGCCGGAAGAGAGTTCCACATGGGAAAATTGAATGAGAACAATAGAAGATAATCAGGAAGACAGTAGATAACGATTAACATTACATTTAAATTTTGAAGATCAAAGTTGTGGAAATCAAGAAGGAAGAGTTCCACATGGGAAAATTGAATAACAATAGAAGATAATCAGAAGACAGAGATAACGATTAACATTACATTTAAATTTTGAAGATCAAAGTTGACTGGAAAGCAAGAAGCCGGAAGAGAGTTCCACATGGGAAAATTGAGCGAGAACAATAGAAGAGTAATCAGGAAGACAGGAGATAACGATTAACATTACATCTAAATTTTTGAAGATCAAAGTTGACTGGAAAGCAAGAAGCCGGAAGAGGTTCCACAAGGAAAATTGAGCGAGAACAATAGAAGAGTAATCAGGAAGACAGGAGATAACGATTAACATTACATTTAAATTTTGAAGATCAAAGTTGATCAAAAAGCAAGAAGCTGGGAAGAGACTGGGAAAATTGAGCGAGAACAATAGAAGAGCAGGAAGACAGAGATAACGATTAACATTACATTTAAATTTTGAAGATCAAAGTTCCAAGAACGGAAGAGAGTTCCACAAGGAAAATTGAGCGAGAACAATAGAAGAAATCAGGAAGACAGGAGATAACGATTGACATTACATTTAAATTTTTGAAACAATGGAAAGCAAGAAGAAGAATCAGGAAAATTGAGGAGAACAATAGAAGAGTAATCAGGAAGACAGGAGATAACGATTAACATTACATTTAAATTTTGAAGATCAAAGTTGACTGGAAAGCAAGAAGCCGGAAGAGAGTTCCACAAGGGAAAATTGAGGAGAAACAATAGAAGAGTAATCAGAAGACAGTAGATAACGATTAACATTACATTTAAATTTTTGAAGATCAAAGTTGACTGGAAAGCAAGACTGGAAGAGTTCCAAAGGGAAAATTGAGCGGAACAATAGAGTTCAGGAAGACAGGAGATAACGATTGACATTACATTTAAATTTTTGAAGATCAAAGTTGACTGGAAAGCAAGAAGCCGGAAGAGAGTTCCACAAGGAAAATTGAGGAGAACAATAGAAGAGTAATCAGGAAGACAGGAGATAACGATTAACATTACATTTAAATTTTGAAGATCAAAGTTGACTGGAAAGCAAGAAGCCGGAAGAGAGTTCCCAAGTGAAAATTGAGCGAGAACAATAGAAGAGTAATCAGGAAGACAGGAGATAACGATTGACATTACATTTAAATTTTGAAGATCAAAGTTGACTGGAAAGCAAGAAGCCGGAAGAGAGTTCCACAAGGAAAATTGAGTGAGAACAATAGAAGAGTAAATCAGGAAGACAGTAGATAACGATTAACATTACATTTAAATTTTTTGAAGATCAAAGTTGACTGAAAGCAAGAAGCCGGAAGAGAGTTCCACAAGGGAAAATTGAGGAGAAATAATAGAAGAGTAATCAGAAAAGACAGAGATAACGATTGACATTACATTTAAATTTTGAAGATCAAAGTTGACTGGAAAGCAAGAAGCCGGAAGAGAGTTCCACAAGGAAAAAATTGAGGAGAACAATAGAAGAGTAATCAGGAAGACAGTAGATAACGATTAACATTACATTTAAATTTTTTTTTGGAAAGCAAGAAGCTGGAAGAGAGTTCCACAAGGAAAGTTGAGCGAGAACAATAGAAGAGTAATCAGGAAAGAAGATAACGATTAACATTACATTTAAATTTTTGAAGATCAAAGTTGACTGGAAAGCAAGGAAAATTGGAAGAGAGTTCGAAGGGAAAATTGAACGAGAACAATAGAAGAGTAATCAGGAAGACAGGAGATAACGATTAACATTACATTTTAAATTTTTGAAGATCAAAGTTGACTGGAAAGCAAGAAGCCGGAAGAGAGTTCCAAGGGAAAATTGAGCGAGAACAATAGAAAAATTGAAACAGGAGATAACGATTAACATTAATAAATTCTTTTTGAAGATCAAAGTTGAGTAAGCAAGAAGCCGAAAGAGAGTTCCACAAGGGAAAATTGAGCGAGAACAATAGAAAGACAGGAAGACAGGAGATAACGATTAACATTACATTTAAATTTTTGAAGATCAAAGTTGACTGGAAAGCAAGAAGCCGGAAGAGAGTTCCACAAGGAAAATTCGAGAACAATAGAAGAGTAATCAGGAAGACAGGAGATAACGATTAACATTACATTTAAATTTTGAAGATCAAAGTTGACTGGAAAGCAAGAACGGAAGAGAGTTCCACAAGGAAAATTGAGCGAGAACAATAGAAGAGTAATCAGGAAGACAGGAGATAACGATTAACATTACATTTAAATTTTGAAGATCAAAAAGTTGACTGGAAAGCAAGAAGCCGGAAGTTCCACAAGGAAAAGAGTTCCACATTTAAAGGAAGAAAATTGACGAGAACGGAAGAAGAGTAATCAGGAAGACAGGAAGATAACGATTGACATTACATTTAAATTTTGAAGATCAAAGTTGACTGGAAAGCAAGAAGCCGGAAGAGAGTTCCACAAGGGAAAATTGAGTGAGAACAATAGAAGAGTAATCAGGAAGACAGGAGATAACGATTAACATTACATTTAAATTTTTAAATTTTCCACAAGGAAAATTGAGCGAGAACAATAGAAGAGTAATCAGGAAGACAGGAGATAACGATTGACACATTACATTTAAATTTTTGAAGATCAAAGGACTGGAAAGCAAGAAGCCGGGAAGAGAGTTCCACAAGGAAAATTGAGTGAGAACAATAGAAGAGTAATCAGGAAGACAGGAGATAACGATTAACATTACATTTAAATTTTGAAGATCAAAGTTGACTGGAAAAGAAGCCGGAGAGTTCCACAAGGGAAAATTGAGCGAGAACAATAGAAGAGTAATCAGAAGACAGTTCCGATTAACATTACATTTAAATTTTGAAGATCAAAGTTGACTGGAAAGAAGCCGGAAGAAGTTCCACAAGGAAAAAATTGAGGAGAACAATAGAAGAGTAATCAGGAAGACAGAGATAACGATTAACATTACATTTAAATTTTTGAAGATCAAA
>CAHIKZ030001226.1:397500-415000 GCA_903632075.3 Acanthosepion pharaonis
AGTACGTCTCTCCGGCGGGTTGAGCCGAGTCGATGAGAGAGAGAGAGCGAGAGCAGA
This sequence comes from Acanthosepion pharaonis, assembly GCA_903632075.3. Taxonomy (NCBI): domain Eukaryota; kingdom Metazoa; phylum Mollusca; class Cephalopoda; order Sepiida; family Sepiidae; genus Acanthosepion; species Acanthosepion pharaonis. The sequence continues at coordinate 397,558 of CAHIKZ030001226.1, forward strand.
CCGCCAGGAATTGACGGGCATGAATTGGACGGCTAAGCAGAGACCCTGACCGGAGGCCGGGGTTTCTAGCTCGTCGCATACTACCAGCAGAGAACGAGACAGAGCGTTTAGAGAACAGAGCCCGGGACTATAACCGTAAACTTGTTTCTACGGCTAATATAGATCTCTCGCCCTAACCATAGGGATTCTCGTTCGAACCCTTGGTCCAGCTTCTTGGGTATTCTTACCGTTTTTTTTTTTTTGTTTTTTTTTTGTTGCTGGTTTTTTTTTTTTTGTTTTTGGAATCGTCGTCTGCCTGCACCAGGTTTTATTCTTGCTCACCCGCCGGAACAGGCCGTCTGTATTTCTTCATTTTTTTATATTATTTTTTTTTTCTTTATATTTATTTCTAATCAAAGGGACTTTTGCTAAACATAACAATAATAATAATCATCATTCTGTCTGGAAAAATGCTACGGCTTGACCATATCGCACGGTAGAAGGTCATCTCCCCCAGATAACCACGGCACTCATCGTAGACGGCGAACAAAGTACCTATAAAGTGTGTATAATTTCAACGCAAAAGATATTCCTTTTATGCTGACGAACTTTGAAGATGTCTCTCTTCAACTGTTGCCTCTCTAAGGACGAAAAGAAAAATCAGGAATAAATGATAAATTCTTTACTCCGAAATTTTACACGACCCGAATACAAATGGACAAACTCAAAGACTTGTTTTAAATTTTTTTTTTAAAAAAAAAAAAAAATTCTTTACGGCCCGCTCTGAAGTATTGGAGAATCGATAGAACCTTCTAGAGACACAGATACGAGTGAAAAAAAAAAGGAAAAAAAAAAGGAAAAAATTTAAATAATTTAAAAATTAGATAAATTTGTTTGGGGCTATTTTTTTTTAATTGTATTCGTGTACATGTAAAATCTTTGAAAAAAAAAAAGAGTAAAAAGATAAGAAAACGCTGAAAGGACTTTAATATCTACGCTTACCAAAAAAAAGACGAAAAAAGAAAAAAAAGAAAGAGAAGATAGAAAAAAAAGCAAAGAAAAAAAACAACTACGAAGAGACTAAATTACGTCTGCAAGCGAAACAAAAATACTGAGATAAAAAGAAGAAAAAAATTGTATAAGCACACTTCTAAAATCTACAACAGAAAAAAAGGACTATAATATCAACGTTTACAAGAAAGAGCCAAAAGAAAACGAACATTTCTTATCGCGTACTTGTAAAATACAAAGATCTAAAAAAAAAAAAAAATAGAACGAATAATTCATTAAAAAGAAAACTTTAAAAAACGAATGAAATATAAAACAACTGAGACATCCAAGCCAATTCGTCCCGAGCAAGCATAAAAATACCAAAGAACTCAGTAAAAAAAAAAAAAAAATACCCAAGAACAAAAAAAAAAAAAACTAAAAGAAACTGCTGAAGACCTGGATCCCAGCGGCACAAAGTAAGATTTAAAATTTTCAATTTCGATTATTTTTCAAAATTCCCCCAAAATTTCAAAATCGAATGGATTTCAAAATTCCCCAAAATTTCTCTACTTTTTGGTACTCTTATCTCCAAAACGTTAGGTAACCATTTTGATCTGTGATAAAAAAAAAAAACAAACAAACTTGCCAATTCTTATTTTCGATAATTCGACAATTCCACTGACGAAAAGCAGAACGAATCTAACAAAAGACTGTGATATGAATCAAACATATATATAATATACATATATATATATATATATATATATATATATATATATATATATATATGATATACATATATACGTGTCAGTTATAGATACGCGCTAACGAGAAAGACACTAACTTTGTACAATCAACTAAATTAGATCTGGTATATATATATATATATATATATATATATATATATATATATATATATATATATATATATATATATATATGGCGGGTTTGTGATCAGCAATCTGGTAAAGGCAGGACACCAAAAAACATAAGAATCGAATATAAAATAATGAACGAAAATTGAATAAAGAATTCGAATCGATATTTGAGACTTGTGGGGGAAAAAAACAAACAAGGAAAGTTTAATTGGCTTTATTTTAAAATGAGAGAGAGAGAGAGAGAGAAAGAAAGAGAAAAGCAAAGAAAGAAAAGCATTTTGTTTCCCATAGTCCTTTGCATAATCCCTCTTGAAAAGTTAAAAATACTGAACTTACCGCATTAAAAATATATAATATATATATATATATACAGAGGTATAAAAAACAAAGAGTTCTTTTTTTTTTAATTCTTTATTTAAAAGAAATAGTATATTGAAAGATATACATAGAAGCTTATTAGTAAAAAAACAAAAAAATAAAACACGAAAAATAACAAATTTTATGTTTAAATAAAATTCAAGCCAATGGTCCACTGCAATTGAAAAAAAAAAATATTTGGTCTTTGAAATAAAAAAATAAACAAAGAATATATTCTAAAATATTTGACCTGGTATCATTCCAGAGAAAACGAAGCGAGAAGGATTTGAAAGCTTCATTTGAAAGAAAATTTCATTTAAAAAAAAATATTCACGTTAAAAAAAAAAAATAGCTTAAAAAAAGATGTAGTACTATTTCATGTCTGTTTTAATTAAAATGCATAATAATCTATGTACACCAAAAGGCCAAAGTCTAGGGGAAAAAATGCAACAATAACCACTTGAAGAAAAAAAAAGAGGAAGGCAAAAGGACGATGAAAGAGACAAAACCATAATTTCGATAAGGCAGAACAAAAAATAAAATAAAATATAATCAGAAGTTGTGAAAAACGGCGAAAACGAAAGTAAAAGTAGAAGGAGGCGTGTCTAGAACAGAGATGAAGAGGATGAAGATGAGATTGCCACGAACGGACCAATGAGTGAACACATCAGGTACCCACCTCGCTAAGTGGGCGTAACTAATTCTAATTGGCTGCTGTCGACTAAGGCTTCTAGGTTCCTTTTTTTTCTTTCGATTCGAAGCAAATCGTAACGCCTTGACCAATCAACGATCTCCAAGCACGACGCGCCCTTTTCCTACGTTTAGTCTCCACCTGCCACTTGCGTTTGAAACAGAGGCATTCAACAGATTTTTTTCGGTTAACAAGTGACTTTCAACAAGTGTCAAGTGCCCAAGGAAGAACAAAAAAGGACGAGGCTCCTTTGTAGTTGGCCGAAACGTTGTAACTTCGAACGACTCTTCTTCTTCTTCTTTTATCTTTTGTATTTATTCAGATTTTCCTCATTTTCTTATTATTATTTCGAGTTTTATTCTATCAGAAAATAATTTATTTGTCTTTAGCGACAATCGATTTAATTTAATAATTTAAAACATTAATTAATAATATAAAAGAGACGTTTAAATTAAATACTTTTTGTTTTGGGTTAATTGTTTTTAAATCTTTTATTTGAATAATCTTAGCAACAAATTAGATTACGTTATAAAAGAAAAACCACAAAAAAAATACTTGTTTAACGTTAAAAATCCATAAAATATATATTTATAATTATAAAATACGATTTTTTTATTATTCTTTTCTCGGGATAAACACAATTATTTTTTTTTTTTTAAATTACTCTTTAAAAGTTTATTTTATTAAGATTTTATTTTTTTCGTATTCGGTAATTTATTTTAAAAAAATAAAAATAAAAAAAATTTATTTAAAAAAAATAAAAATAAAAAAAAGAGAGACAAAGAAAAAACGCCAAAATCGTAAAGCGATAACAATGCAACCCAGTCTGTGATCATTCTATCACGGCATATACACACTGAGTTCAATATATATATATATATATATATATATATATATATACAGGTTGTCCTAAAATAATGTATACACTCTTTGAATCGTTATAACTTATTCAGTTTATGTATTTTGACTTGTAAATAAGATTAATACAAGAGAAAGAATACATATTTAAAGAATTTGAGAGTAAAATATATTAAAAAAACATAGACAAATTAACTTTAATAAGATAAAAGCTACTTGGGGCAATGGCAGAATGTTCATATAATGATGAGTTCATATCAAGTGCTCAAACTGGTTGCCGTTCTGTTCAATACACTTTTCAGATCTTGAAGAAATAGACCTACAAACGTCCAGTACCATTTCCTCTGGTATTTGAGAACATTCTTCTTCAATTGCTATTCTCATTTCAGCAATTGTTTCAGGTTTCCTGCTGTAAACTTTGTCTTTTAGAAACACCCACAAAAAAGAAATCCAAGGGTGTCAAATCTGGGGATCTAAGTGGGTATTCAACTGCCCCTCTTCTTCCAATCTATCTGTTTTGCATATTTTCATCCATATAAGTTCTCATATCACGGCAATGTATTATTAACTATTAATATTTAAAGAGTGTATAGATTATTTTGAGACACCCTGTATATATATATATATATATATATATATATATATATATATATATATATATATATATATAAAATATAATATATATAATAAAAATAAAATAATACCCAAGAAAAAAAAAAAGATCGTAAATAAAATAAAATAATTTAAACCAATACAAAATAGCAATAAATAAATAAAATTTTAAACCAAGAAAAAAAAAAAAAAGATTCGTCATAACAAAACTGGCTTCATGCAATATTTGTTCCGAATCGTATTTTAAACGAATAGATCTTTAAAAAAAAAAAAAAAAGAAAAGAAAAAGAAAAAAAGAAAAAAGAAAAAAGAAAAAAAAAGAAAGCTCAATAGTGAAACGTTGGCCTGGTGGACAGAAGGAAAATGAGGTTCCTTTTTCATTTAAACTGATTGTACTCTTTGGTCAATTTCCTTTTATCTTAAACCCAATTAAAAAAAAAAAGAAAAAAAACTATTGTTACCAGCTCTCTATTCCTCAACTTACCAAAATCCTTGTAAATCAGTCTGAAAATCAAAATATACGGAAGATATACGCCCACGCATATAACGATTGTATGCAAATTGTTTAACCATATGTTGCCTTATAATGAATTTTATCATTATTTTCGCAGATAATTTTTGTTCTTTCCTATAAGAAAATAAAAAAAATCCCCCTCCTCTCTCAAAAAAAAAAAAAATTATTTATTTATTTATTAAATTATGACTTAAGCGCCATTGAAATCAGCGCTTTCGACAACGCCCTATAAACAGCTATCCATCCATTTTAAGTTCCGGATAACGTCTTGTCTAATCCGAAATTAATAGTTGTTTTTGTTTTTTTGTTTTTTGGGGTTTTTTTGCTAATTCTTCAAAATTCTTCAATATAGGTGATTTTTTTTTCTTTCATCTTTTTCCATTACTATTTTTTTTCTAAACATTTATTTTCCTTAAGAGGGAAAAACAAACGCCAGTTACATTATTATTATTATAAATTGAGTTTTCCTACGAATCGTAACTGGTGATTTTCATTCACTAGGATCAAGTGACAACAAATATTATTATTATTATTATTTATTATTATTATTATTATTAATATTATTATTATTAGCGTTACATGTAACTTTATTTATTTTTTCTGCAATTTTCTTTCATCATCTGACAGTAGTGTAGATCTTTAGCAAACTAGATTTAGTTAAGTTAGAGCAATATAGATAAAAAAGATTGATAAAAAAAAAGAAAAGAAAAAGAAATTTAAATCCGTCCTCGGAGGTCTCTTTCAGTTTGATTGACTTTCGTTCCTTTTCCATATTCCCGGCTTTATTTTTGATATCGTCCTCATTAAACTCATATCGTTTTTCAGGTAAAGTTCCCATTTTCTGTACTTTTTTTTTTCTATTGTTGTTTTCAAATTCCCAATTGACCATCAGTAAACAACCATATTGATTATTCTGCCTTAAAAACCAACCAGTCTGGGGTTTTTTTTATCTATTTTCTAAATGCCTACATTTACAGTTCAAAGCAATCTTATATAATTTCCCATTATTATTATTATTATTATTATTATTATTATTATTATTATTATTATTATTATTATTATTATTAGTAAATATTATCATTGTTAAAGATATATTTCCAGATATGAAATAAATATTATCTTTGTTAAAGATATCCATCCATCCATCTATCTATCTATCTATCTATCTATCTATCTATCTATCTATCTATCTAGTACACACACACACAAACAAGGTAACATCAATCAGTTAAGTGACAAACCTTTTACTCGTATTAATTCTCTCTGTATATCTATTCCGATATCGATATAGATATACATCTACATAAATATATGTTTTTGTTGTTTTAAATTAAAAGAAAACGTAAAGGCTGACGATTGTGTCTGAGATTAAAAACAAAAATTAACCTTTTACTCACTCACAAACAAAATTTATCCTAAATCTAAAACGAAATCCAGGCCCTAGACCCAAACCCCTTTTAAATCTAACACTGATTAACCTGTGCACAAAGGATTTCAGTTGATTCCTTCTGTCGCGGGTTGAAGATACACAACAATAATGGCGATCATATAAAAAGGAGCCTTTAGGCATGATCTTTTGGTTTTGTTATTTGAACAATTCCTCTGGAGAATATTTCTAGTGATCATTGTATTTCTACGGGCTTTCTTTAACTCTAACGGATAACATCTTTCGAAGATTCAAATATATATATATATATATATATATATACTATGTATGCAAAATTCGTTAAAATCAAAATTTTTATACGAAATCTCAGGAAAATTTGAAGTTGTCATTTTTTAAAATCTTTCTCTCCAAAATTCATCAAATAGAGAAAAAAAATATTTTGTTAAATTAAAAAGTTTCATGTTTGCGTTTCTTTTAGGGCTATTGGGCCTGTGTATTATTATTTTATTTATAGTTTTCACTATTGGATTTTTATCTTAAATCCAAATTGGCCAGAAAGTTCTTAATTGTTTAATATGCACATATACATATATATGTATATATAAATATCAAATAAGCAAAATTTATTTAAAAAAAAAAACTTAGAAAATAAGAAGAAGAAGAAGAAGAAGAAGAAAGCTGTACACCACAAAAGCTACCAGAGACGTAAAATAAAAAAATAGAAGAAAAAAAAATGAAAAAGACACGGCAAATCGTTTTTCAAAGGTTCAAACTCAAAGACATTGAAAAGCGAACGAGGCAATATTAATAAGAAAGCAGTTAATGCAAAGGAAAAAAAATTCTCTAAAATAAGTAGGAAAAAAATGGTCAAAAATAAAGAGAAAACTTATGGAGGACAAGAAGATTTTCTGAAAGAAAAGAATAAATTTGCTTAAAGAAATCGAAAGAGAAAGAAGAAAGTTCTTTAAAAAGCAAATACAAAAACCGACTTTAAACATCGAGAAAATTATAGCGACATTGACGAAACGAAATTTAACTTTTGAGTTTATGAAAAGGTTTAAAAAAGAAAGAAAAGAAAAGCAAAACGGAAATAAAGAATAAAGAAAAAGAAGCTTGATTGCCAAACAATATATGTAAAGCAAGCAATTTGACTATTTTCGTCATTGATTTTCTTGGGTATGAAATGGAGACGCAGCGAATGTATAACAGAACTAATAAAGAAATACAAATCCTGTTTTATTGTAAAAGGGAAAATATTTTTTTAAAAAAGTGAATAAAAGAAAAACAAAACACAGAAACCCCCCCAAAAGCAAGAAACGAGGTTTTTTTTTTTTAAAAAAAACATTTGGCCCACTAAAAGAAAAATAAAATAAAAGAATAAAAATCAACGTCAGAGAAAAAAAAAGGCGGCAAAAAAGAAAAAAGAAAAAAAGAAAGACCTTTTGGAAAAAAAGAAAAGAAAATCCTTTTGGAAAAAGAAAAGAAAGACAGTCCCAAGAAAAAAAAAATTGAAGAAGACTTATACAAGAAGAAGAGATGACCAGATTCCTTGAAGAACAAAAAATCCAGCCTGCACAGATCTGTTTTAAAACGTAGGTATAAAATAATTATTTATCCTTTATTACAGGGGCGGTTTGTTTCACCTTTAATATGCGGCTTGTGGAAAATATTTTGACTGAACTTTTTTTTCTTTTTTTCATTTTTCACAGTTAACATAAAAGGTAAAAAAAAAAAAATTCACGCTTTATAATTATTTATTGGGTATGAATTTGAGACCCCGTTGAATTAAAACGTAAAATGTAATGGTCAGGTTTAGCAAAAATATTTTAAGAATTTCAATCCTAATTTTAATGCTTGATCTCCGTGTGGCATTTTTCTTTAGCACTCAGGGAAGGAATGTTGGGTGACAGAGGGATTAGAGAAATTTCTGGTCAGCAAGGGTTACAGTGGAATGCCAGAAGACAGAGGTCATGGGTAAAGGGCATTTGAAGGTTTGGCTGGGTCGGGGAAATGAATGTGGCTCTCAAACATTTTATCCTATGGGGCTTTTATATAAAGCAAGTTAAGCTACCCGTTTTATTAAATGAATAAATAAATAAATAAACATACGAATGAAAGGATAATGATCAATATTTCCCTTCATTCAAACTAGATAGTTTTGTTTGAGGGTCCTAATTTTTATTTATTTATTTACAGTGAGGATCACTCTTTACAAGGCCGGGAGCCACTCGAGGTAGAGGGTTAAGTTAGGAGGCCATTTGTGTGTTTAGGTGAGGGAGATAACGATTAACCCTATAGCCTTGAATAGGTTATTGTAGTGATCAGGAGTAATGGATAGCGGCTCGGATTGAGGAATCAGAGAGCCGAGTTCGAATTCCAGTCGAATCCATTACTGTTAAACTGAAATTACGTCTATTACTGTTACGTATGGAGATATTGTTTTTATTGCTCTGCTGACGGATTCAATCATTTTCTTTTGATTTCTTGATAGTGTTCTGTACATTTGTTTGGGAGAGTAGTAATTCTGTTAAGAAAGGTGAAATAGGGACAAAGCCTGGGAGTAGATTAATAGTATGAAAATAGCATTCTCTAAATTCTTTCAGTTGCTAAGGACATTTTGTTTTTTGTTATTATTAGTTACTTTGTTTAATAAATTCACTTCGTTTTGCCTTGAAAAAGTCCACATCGGACAAAACGCGTCGGCAACTACAGTTTTCCTATTGTCTTTTACATTTATTTATATATATATATATATATATATATATATAGAGAGAGAGAGAGAGAGAGAGAGATAGATAGATAGATAGATATAAGCAGGCTTACCACACGTCCCAGTTTAACCGGGATTGTCTCGGTTTGAGGGGGGTGTCTATCTCGGTTTGAGTACGTGGGGGGTATGTCCCTGTTTGAGGTGGGGTGCGGTCTGTCTCGGAGATACAAACTATCAGTATTTTCTTCCTTCGTTCTACTTTCAATCCACATAATTCTGGGTTGATTTTTAGTCACATATTAACCACCAACGCGTATGTGGTCATGGCTCTCCACCACTTCCTGTCCTTTGTAGCTCTTAATAAATGTATTTCCGTTATGTCTCCTAAACCCTGTTCCACCGCCCATTTACTCAAGCTCACTACTTATTTTACGCGTTGTTTTCCTCTGTCCCTCTTGCCTTCAATATGTCCTGTGAGTGTCAGATTTTCCAAGCCCTCTTTCCTCAATCATCCGCCCTAGAAATTTCAACTGTCTCTTCCTAGTGTCAAGTATAAGTTTCCTTTTTGTTTTTCCGTTTTCGTTAAAACTTCGTCGCTGTTCGGTCGATGGTATCCTAAGCATCCTTCTGTAGAACCACATTTCTGCCGCTTGGAGTCTCGTCCTCATCTTTAAGGAGATTGTCCAGCATCCACTGCCATATAGGAGGGTAGATACCATTTAAGAGTTCAGTATTCTTTTCTTCTAAAGAAGTTTTTCCTGTCTTTTAATACTCTGCTTAGATTTTGAAAGGCATCTTTCGCTATCCCAATACGTCTCCGGATTTCAGTATCGCATTTTCCGTCCTCTGTTAAAACAATTCTCTGATATCTAAATTGTCGTACTTGTTTGATTTTGTTATCCCCAATTTGTAATTTACATGTTGAACTGCTCCCTTTTTCTGACAACCATGCAATTCTGTCTTCTTGCAGTTGATGTTTAATCCTTTCTTCTCGCTTTCCTTCTCGCTGTTTTTCTGTTGGAGTTCTTCTAGTTTCCTTTCTATGCCTGCTATCAACACTGTGTCGTCTGCTTATCTTATGTTGGTAAGATTTTGGCGACCAATAATACTGTCATTTTATTTTCAGTGCCAGGCAGAGAAAGCTTTACTGTTGCTAAAGGTTTACTCTCTATCAACTGTTTAAAATAACAATTTCACTTACGACTCATCCCTACCATATGTCTCTTCTTCATCTGTGAGTGGATTGTCCAGCACTCACTGGTAAATAGAAGGAGTGATATTACGTAACAGTCCAGTACTCCTTTGTTTCTGTTGCTTCAAGTCTCTTCTTCATCTTTGAAGAGATTGTCCAGCATTCACTGTCATATAGTCGGACTGATATTACTTAACAATTCAGTACTCTTTTCTTTGTTTCTATTGCTTGAAGTCTCTTCTTCATTTGTGAGGAGATTGTCCAGCATTCCCTGCCATATAGAAGGACTGATATTACGTAACAGTTCAGTACTCTTTTCTTTGTTTCTGACGATGTTTTCCTGTTTCTTAATATTTTTCTTAGCTTTACCATTCATGATTAAAAGGAAAAGAAAAGAATTGAGCAGCCAACCGGCTTTGCCCTCACTCAACAGAGCTGGAATCGAGGGAAGACTATTAGTTTTAACATCATGGAAAATTGTAGTTTAAAAACAGTAAAATCGATCTTGCTAACCGAAACTCTCCTCTGTGGCGAAATCGGTAAAAGCACGTCAGGCTATATGACGGTTCCGTATAGAATACAGGTTCGATTCCTGTCGGAGGACGCATGTTTTCTATAACAATTTCTCGGACATTTAGGCCGGTAAATGTTGTTAATACTGTTTATTATGAACAGAGCATTTACTTAGATATTTGTATCTATAAAAAAGAATGTATAAACATAAAAATGTCTATATATATATATATATATATATATATATATATATAATACATAAATGGTTAATGTTCAGAGTTGAATCAAACCAGGAAATAGTAGCATTAAAAAGTGCTCAATACGCGTGTGAAAAAAAAAAATAACATGCAGAGCTTTTAACGTTAAATATGAGATCTGTTGAATCGGCTACCTTCTTTTTTCTTTGTTTTTCAATACATATTGTCCATCTTTTTTTAGTGATAATTCTGTTTAATATATATATATATATACATATATATATATATATATATATTTGTGTGTGTGTGTGTGTGTGTGCCATGGAATTTTTTTACATTTTTTATATATATATATATATATATATATATATATATATATATATATATATAAATATATATATATATATATATATCAGGAGATTTTGAATCTGTTATTTGGTTCAATTGGGCAACTGATTATCCTCAGGCGATTTTTATCAATTGACCCTTAACGCTTTTAAAAAAATAAAGCGTTAAGAGGTCATTTGATAAAAAACGCCTGAGGATATGACGTGATAAGGTTGAAACCAAGGTAAGCAGATTCAAATCTGATATTGTTATATATATATATATATATATATATATATATATATATATATATATATAAACCTATATATTTTAAACTATGTACTGTAAATTCAACACACACACATACATATATATATATATATATATATATATATATATATATATTAAACAGAATTATCACTAAAAAAGATGGACAATATGTATTGAAAACAAAAAACAGAAGGTAGCAGATTCAACTGATCTCCTGATTTTTAAAAAGTATACATATATATATATATATATATATATATATATATAAACCTATATATATGTATAAACCCATATATTTTAAACTATCAACTGTAAATTCAATCACACACACACACAGATATATATATATATATTAAACAGAATTATCACTAAAAAAAGATGGACAATATGTACTGAAAAACAAAGAAAAAAGAAAATTTTAAAAAAATTTTTTTCAATACTTAAGTTTTTTTTTAGCTGCATTCATATTGGAAAATCAAAAGTCTTATTCTTGACATAAGCGGCGTAAAATAATTTGTCAAAATCCTGCTTCACTTAAACGTAAGTAACTCCACAAAAAAAGTGATGCCTAAGGTTTAAAATTAATTTTTTAGAGCTTTTATTTTAGTTTTAATTTTAAGCTAATAGATTCAATTTAATATTTCCATTAATCAAAATACTTTGTTGTATTTTTAAAAACAAATTTAATTAAAACTAATTTAAATTGACTGGCAGGCATTTTTTTTTATTTTTTTTTTGTTTTTGTTTTTGTTTTAATAGCTGATTATCATTCTTTTTTAGTCATCTTTCATCGCAATGTAATTCTCTTTATAAAAATCTTTCAAAAATAAATACTTTTCTGAAACTTTATTTGAGGAATATTAGCTGATTTGAAGTATAATTAATCTGATTTGAATCAAGTATTATTTACTTTAAGCTTAAAATATCGCAGAAAAGCATTTTTAATCCGACTTTAGCTGTCTATTTAAGATTTTGGCGGATTGAAAAAAAAAGAAAAATTTTTTTTCTTTTTTTTCTTTTATTTTTAATACATATTGTCCATCTTTTTTTAGTGATAATTCTGTTTAATATATATATATTGAGGATTGCCTATTTCACATCTGAATTTCCTCGAAATTATATATATATATATATATATATATATATATATATATATATATATATATATATGTGTGTATATATATAGTATGTGTGTGTATGTGTGTGCCATTGAATTTACAGTAGATAGTTTAAAATATATAGGTTTTAACTAATAGTTTGTTTTAGTTTTGTTTTAAAAAAAAAAAAAAATTTCAAAACTTAGTTACCTCCCCTGACGTTTACATCGTGGAATTTAAATCGTACAGTACATAACCTTGGCGTTTTTCGCTTCACTGTTAAAAAAAAGTTTAACTTTCAAATGAACAAAACAAATTTTGTCTTAGAAAAAAAAAAAACACCCTGATGATGACATTGTACTAATGTCGAAAGTACTCGGAATAAATGAATCTGTATCAACATTTTAATTATCACTCTTCCTTAAATAAAGATACTAAAAAGTTCGTCAGTAAATATGAGAGGATCCTATTGAAAATAAGTAGACAAAACTTATCTAAATTATTCAATGAGACATGTCTTAATGAAAACATGCTTCATAATATACGCAATATATATATATATATATATATATATATATATATATATATATATATATATATATATATATCCACTTCTGACTGTGGAACTCCCTTCATTTTAATTACTTTCTGATAGCTATAATCTCCAACTGTTCAAATGCAATGTCAATCGACATCTCCAGATGCCTCGATCTAATTTACCGTCCTTCTCTTCATCCTTTCCTCTATGACGCCTCTTTACTCTTGCTCCCACTCTCTGTAACACCTTGCGTGCTAGTGGCACTCCCGCCTTGCTTGGGGTGACGAAAGAAATTTGGTGTATTCAAACACCAATTTTTTCTTTAAATTGAAGATGAACTCTCACAGGGCTTCTGAAAGTTTTCTGCGTTCATGACATCATCATAGAATCTGCAGTGGCTTGATAAATATCGTGGAACGAGCGTGTGAGCGACGCTGAGGTCTTAGAGAGGATGCAAACAAGGAGGAGGCTTATACTTAATATCAGGAAAGGACCGATGACTTTTCTGGGACACATAATGAGGAAGAATCTGATACTCACGGGTCGAATAGAGGGAAAGAGAGACAAGAAAAAGCAGCGCGTGACATTCCTGGCGGGTTTGAGCAGGTGGTCTGGGGAGGGGGGGGAAGCAGAGGGAAGGAACTTGTTGAGAGCTGCAAGGGATAGAGGGAGGTGGAGAGCCATGATCGCCTACGTCATAAAAGGACATGGCACATAAAAAGAAAAGAACGAGCTATGCATTGTATCTAGGCAGGACTGGTGCTTACTGACCCTGAATCTCCCCCCCTCCAGTGCTTTGTGACCCTCGCTCTCTCATCAACATTTTTATTCTACCCACAATTATGTGACATGCGTGATGCGATCATGTATGACGAGACAGATATTTTCCCCCGCAGTAGGTTGCCATTTCTTTCTGCAGTAGAGCAGTTGCCATCCAAGGATATAAAATTCAGTCTGTCCTATTTAAGAGGAATAATACCTTTCCGCAGAGTACTAACACGTAAGTGAATGTAATGGATTCGACTGGAATTCGAACTCGGCTCTCCGATTCCTCAATCTGAGCTGCCATCCATTACTCCACCGTGCCTCCTTACATTTATATACGTTACAAATTAAACTAAGGATGAAAAGATTTTTACGGATTTTGACGTCGTTCTGGGGTCATTTTTTTTTTTTTTTTCGCCCAAATCTGTGAATTTGTTTTGCTTATGTTATGTCTCAAAAAAAAAAAAAATACTATATAAAATTCACAATGTTTTATCCATAATTTTGAATGTGTTAAATTATTCAACTTTTTAAGAAGAAAAATCTCAACTTGATGTTAAAATTGCCGCTAAATATTGTTAAAGCTGTAATTACCTATTATAACAGGTCTCTAATTTGCATTTAGATACATTGTATTTATTTTCAGTTTTTCTACTTGAATTGTTCACCTATATTAAGATCCATTATTGTACATAATTCGGTGACGATAAAATTTGTATTTTATATGAATAGTACCTTTATGAAAATTGGGATATCGTATAGTGACGGGCGTCCCGTATCATAGATTCGTGTTCCCCCGAAATATTTGCAGCGTCCCTGTATATAGGTATGTAATTGTTAGGGCAGGTATATATGTGTCACTCTTTTTAGGAAATCAACATTGCACTAAGGGTGAAAGCTGGGGTTTAATATGACAAGTACATCAAACCCCATGAAGACATGAAAAGCTAAATTCTTAGTTCTTACCAATTTTTGAGCTTTTAGTTTTAAAAGATCATCTGTAAAAAAAAAAAAGTACAGAAATGCCTAATTTCCGCAAGTTTTTTGCTTACAAACTGACTTTAATTTTTTACTATTTCAAGAATAAATCCAAATAAAGTTGATATCTTTTGTATTAGATACATTGAATGAAAATATATTCAAGCCAGAATTTTAATTAGGAATCGCCACAAGAAAAATATGTATTTTTTTATTGTATTCGATAAGTAAAAACTTTTTTTATTGTATTCGATAAGTAAAAAATTGACAAAGATTACAAAAATGGCTACTCAATAAATAAGGATTATTCAGATCATTTCTTTGATCATAATAAAATCTAAAATTATATAAAGTTTTATATAACACTATAATACTGCTGGGCACGAATTATAAGTCGAAATGTTTTAAATTTGCATTACTTATTGAAAATCACACTTAAACTAATGCACTGTATAACATATTACATCATAATATAGGTAAATTGTTCAGTATAATATCCCTTTGAAATAAAGGTTCTATTTCATGGCACAATGATATAGTAATAATGTGCTTGTGCCTTGAATCTTGTACATGTATAATTTGTAAAGCTTCAGTAAATTGTAAATTTTATTAAAGCTGTGCTCTAATGCTTTAACTGGTCACCGAAATGAAATCCCAACACTACGATTTTTAACTTAAACTTAATCTTTAAACTCGTTTCCTCAAAAAGCGATATTTTATGTCGTTATTTATCATTTCAAACCCCGCAACTTTCAAATTGAGTCCAATAACAGGATTCCAAAATCGGCCTAACCTAATGTATTGTATTTCCCTGGTGGTTTTTGAAAAGACGGTCTGAAGATTGCGCTAAACCCTTTGAGTCTTGCGTTCCTGAACAATCTTAAGACTTCTGCCTGGGCTCCCGAGTCAAAATTCGCAAATAATTAGTATGCAATGTTTCACTGTAGATATAGAAATAGTTACAAGTGTTTAGCCACCGTTCAACCGGTGGATGGGCATTAAGTCATTTTTCTCTACCTCTGTTCAACCGGTGGCTTGGCATTAAGTCATTTTTCTCTTCCACCATTCATCCGGTGGTTGGGCATTACGTCATTTTTCTCTACCACCGATAAAACGGTGGTCAGGGCTTAAAAGTTTAAAGATGAAACAGACTGTCGGAGTTAGGTGTTGATCTCAATTTACACTTTTATAGATAGATAGATAGATAGATAGATAGATAGATAGATAGATAGATATCATTATTATTATTTATAATATAAGAAATTATAATGAAGACATCTTGAAATCACTACACAAAAGATTTCATGCTTCAATACTAAGGTTGGACTTCTTCAGGCGATGGTAAGTAACTAGTGACCATCGCCTGACGAAGTCCAATTATAGTATTGAAACATGAAAGCTATTGTGTATCGATTTCAACATCATTTTATTATAACTTTATAATAAAAATAAGAATAATTATATATATATATATATATACATATATGTATACATACATACATACATATATATATATATATATATATATATATATATATATATATATATATATATATATATATATATATATATATATAAAATAAAATAAAATAAAAATAAAATATCAATAAGAACACCGGATTCCATATCTTACTGTTCTTTCTTTTTTTATTTAAATAATATATATATATATATATATATATATATATATATATATATATGTATATATATGTATGTATGTATATACACGTCAAAGTGCACAATTCCATGCAAACATATATACGAGTAATTGAATGATAAACTGAAAAATTGTAACGTTTCGTCCTTTAAAATGACTTCATCAGACTAAAATAAAATTTTGTTATTGATAGAATTATCTATATGTAGTGGGCGAATATAATGAAAACATTGGTTATAAACATAATCGTTTTCAAATTCAAACTTTTACATTTAGCGACCCTATATCCTCAGAGTTTTCCTTCCTTGCATAAATATAAGCGACATATATATAATTCCATCAATAACAAGATATTAAAAGAGTCTGATGAAGTCTTTTTAAAAGGTGAAAAGTGATGCGTATTATTGTTTTTTTTCAATTTTGACATTCTATACCAATAGTATTGTAATATATAAAAACTATATATATATATATATATATATATATATATATATATATATATATATATATATATATATATATATATATATATATATATATATATAGTTAATTCCCAGATCAATTCTGTGGACAAGACAGACTGGTAACAAAATGACAATTGGAAAAAAAATCTTAGATTTTGCCGACGTATTTCGTCTTCCGACTTTTTCAAGGTAAAAATGGAATCGAAATGTTTTTTTAGTTATAATTACATTAAAAAAATCCGAATTTAAAAAGACAGACGCTTCTGTCTAAGCCTTTTTTTCTGGATAATGTAAATTACCTTCATAGTGAGGGATTTTTTTTTCCCATGTCGACAATATAGTTAAATTCCCAGATCAATTATGTGGACAAATCGAAAGACGAAACGCGTCGGCAAAATCTAAGAATTTTTTTTTTTCCAATTGTCATTTTATACCAATCTGTCTTTGTTCGGGGAGCCATTCACCAATT